>JAUZST010014096.1:0-63754 GCA_034779995.1 Parotocinclus haroldoi
GTTGTTTTGAGAGCACCACTTGGACAACCAGCAGTTAAGTGACCACAGCCTGCTAAAGGACTGGTCACCTCGCCGCACTGGGATGGGGCCAGACCACACTACCGCATCGGACATTACCTTTGCAACTCTAATCACCTATACAATATTAGCGTTAATAACTTCCGACTGGTGAAGGCGTATATCGTTAGCTCCTACATGAATAACTATTCTAGAGAATCTACGGCTCTGAAGCTTACTAAGGCTCCCTAGTATGTCCGGCACTCTGGCTCCCAGGATACATAAAACCCTAGCTGCTGGTGTCCCTAAAGCGGTAGCTATTTTCACGTGTCTCAGAATAGAGTCACCTATGACCAGAGCTCTTTCAACAGGCTTCTCAGTGGGTATTTCACTGAGGAGGGTAAACCTGTTGGACACGTGAACAGGTAAAGAGTGGTGCTCCGGTGGGCTAGCCCTACGAGTACGTCGCCAAACCATCACCCACTTGCCCTGCTGCGAGGGCGCTGCTGGAGAGGAAGCACTAACTATGCCTGGGGCATCCAGACTTGCTAAACTAGAATCTGAGCTAGCCTTCTCTAATGTCTGGATGCGCGCCTCTTACACTACAATCTTCTCCGTCAGACTAGCTACAAGCCTACACCTATCACAAACAAAAATTACACTAATGACGGAAGAAGAATAGCCACATGCCACACTCAGCACAGGGAACAAGCGCAATGGGAATCATGTTACAGCTAATATAATTAATCAATCAAATGTACTTAGCTTCGGGTAAGGTTGTGGATTGTGATTTAAGATGTGAGCACAGGTGATTCAGCTGAGTACAGTAGACTTCATGCTGTAGATCCTCGTACACTGGAACCGGAGGTCAAGCACAGTGCCGATTAAATCGCAGATGGAAAGTCAGAAAAAGTCACTGTAACAGTTACCTGTAAAGAGAAAACTGGGAAACGGCTGTAGAAAGTTATAAAAATTAGACTACTATGAAGATTAAGCCAAAATTAAGTACGAGTCGGTGATTTGCTAATGATTATTAAACAGATGAACAATGCTAATAAACAAACACGGAGAAAGAACCGACTGTAAGAAGAGTTATAGATTTAAACTGTAATGAAGACAACGCTGAAATTAAATGGATACCGGAGATTTGCTAAACGCTAATAAACAAACACACTTTGGACAAAGCCGGTCACCCGTAAACTTTCTAAAAAAACAATGAAGGAAGACAGTAAAGTTGCTAAAGTATGAATCAAGTATGATATATGCACTGTATGCAGTGTAGGGAACAGTATTGTGAATAAGTAGGAAGTCGGTTGCAGCACATATTAGGGGAAGCAAAATAGTCTACGTATGCATTATATTAGATATGGTCTTGTATCATGTGCCCGATGGAAGGAATTCAAACAGATAATGACAGAGGTGTGTGTGAGTCTGTGTTAATTGTGTTAGCCTTCCTGAGCTATAGTTGTCTTACAGGGCTGGGAGTAGTTTCTCAGTGATCTAAGTTCTAGAGACAACCGCCTGAAGCTTTGTCACTGTTGAAGGAGATTGATGTAAAATCATCATTCAGTTACCTCCTGAAGTTAGTGATTTGTGTTTTTTTGGTGTTGAGTAGCAGGTTGTTCTGAGCAAGACCAGGTTCTGCACCTCCACTCTGTAGGTTGAGCCATCATCGTTGGAAATCAGTCTAAACACTATTGCGTGTAAACTTGTTGACGGAGTTGGTGGAGGTTTAATACAGAGGCTTGTGGTGTGCCAGTGGTCAGTGTAATACTGGAAGATAGGTGGGATCTCATCTTGCGACAATGGCTTTGATGTGCTGGAGGAGCAGTCTTTCAAAGCAGTTCATTAATGTTGGTGTCTGAAGAGATTGCTGGTGCTAGATTTCTTTGGTACTGGCACTATGATGTCAAGAATTCAGGCACTCGATGGCTGTAGTTAGGGATAAAGACAGGTTGAAAATCCTGTCAATACGCCTGCTATAGTTATTCGGCACAGTCCTTGAGTACTCGTCCTGGAACTCCAGGGCCTGCAGCTTTCTATGTATTTACTGCTGTGCCTGGTCCACTCATACCACCTCAGCACACACTACACATCACTACTACATCAGGATCATGGCACATCATGGCACTGCTGAAAATGATGCACTACCCAAATAGTTCTAGATAATAATATTAGAGAAAATAGCAAAGGTGACAAAGTATACAGAAAAGCAGATAGGTTTACAATTCATCCCTGTAGACATGCAAAGTGCGTATTGTAAGTGAAGCTAAATAAAAAGACACAGAGGTATACTTAAGTAAGTGGCTGGTGAAAGCGTTAACATAAAAATAGTGTACACTATATAATATACTAATTGAAAAAAAAAAACAGGTTCCAGTGTGGAGGCTTTGTGATGGTCCTCGCTTCAGTCCTGCCTTTGCTGTGGAGCAACATATTGTCCCAGGTACTGATGTGATGATCTGGCAAGCCATCGCATATAACACCACTGATATGAGAGACACTAACAACTTAGTGATATGTGCAGAACATCCTGCAGCCATTTGCTGCCTCTCATGGCAACTAGCGTTCTTCAGCAGTATAATGCTTGCCCAGACCAAGTAAAGGGTTTTCAGGAACAATGGAGAGATTGTAGCTTTTCCTAGGCCTACCCTACATGGCAGCCAGTTAAGAAATGGAACACAGGTCTCTGGAACTTTGAGGTGAGCATTAACCACTGTGCAGTCCCTTAATTAAACAGCTCAATAAATAATGCATCTGTGTCATATGAATGAGCGTTAAATAAAGCACTGTTGAATTATTAAAGCTGCATGCAAGTCTATTGAGACTGACATTGATGAAATCTCAGCGTGAAAGAAACTCAGGAGTCTTCAAATTCTCCCACCAGCACACAGTCAGCGGTGTAGTGGCTAATGAGGATGCAAGGTCATTTTAAATTACAGAGACTTCAGTGTGTGACGGTAACCACCAGATAAAAAAACCTTAAAAAACTTTTTAAGAGAAGTAATGTAGATTCAAGTATCTCATTGCATAAGCACATTAAACAAATATCTAATGTGCTTATCCATCTCTTTCATATGCTCAAATTTACAAATTACTTTAAGCGGATTTTCGCTAGGGTAACAGATAAAAGTTTGTTGAGTCATGCTTAAATGAGTGCCAGACTAAAGTGGCATGTAGCACTAGGGGGCACTATTGATGTATCCACTTACCTTCACGCACAACATCTGGAGGGCCCTTTTCATTTTAAACTAATCTCTGAATTAACATCTCGTTTAATAAATGTGTGAGTGTTAATTTGAGGAGGACACAGTTTTCATACCTATGCAACCCCTCCTGACATTTTTTACAATTAAATCATCCCCTAAAGATAACAGAAAAGCTTTGATTGCTATTCATATGTGGTGATGACAACCGATGTCAAAGAAAACTATTAGTATTTAGTTGATTTATTTTTATTTTAGTTAATTCATTCAGATTCAACGTTAAAAGACGTTTTATTTTCTATTATAATTTGTTATAATTGTTGGTAGTTAAAGTGAATGGATGTTACTTTTAACAGTGACAATGGGCTATTTCAGCAGGACATCACACCCTATTAATGTATTCCTAATAAATTGTTTAGGAATGGTTTGAAAAACATGACAAAGAGTTATTAAACTGACCTAATAATTATCCAGATTTCAATCTGATTTAGCATCTCTGGGATCTGCAGAGCAAAAAGTGTGATGCAAGGTAGAACCACCTTGCTGCTTATAGGACTAATGTTTTGGTTTCAGAAAGCACATGACAATTATTATAGTGGATTCCATGGATTGATGGGTCAGAGCCATAATAAAATATAAAATATAAAATAAAGTAAATGAAATTAACGGAAATCTGCATTGTTCAACTTTGTTACCTGCAAATGTTTTCATTTTACTTGCAAATTTGAAATCATATAGTTTCTTTTAACTCATTAGGGTCATTGAAATGTCCGGAGCCTATCCTGGAGACCTCAGTGTTCTCTGAATGGGACGTCACTGCATTCCACTTCGTAACTGTACCATTTGATAAATCAACAAGGAGTGCTTACACTTATTAAATATGAAATAAATAAATTATGGTAATGTTATTACAATATATAGCTGACCTTTCTCAGTCATTAAATGAGCTTTTACAACCTATAATGTTTGAAAAACCTATATATAACAAGCCATTTGAGTGCACCTCCTGCTCTCTTAATACAAGCCATTTCTCTTTGTTGTCATTACCACTTCATGTAAGAAAAATGAACTCACAAGTGCATTTTGCCCCAAGTGCCTTACTACAGAAAGGAACAACTGACAAGTCATGGTAAAGACCTCCAAGCTGCAACAAAACAATCAGATCTGTCCTTGGTATCTATAAAATTGAAAATGTCAGGCTACGCAGTATATGTATTAATTAATTTGAGATTACAAATAAATATATAAAAATATTATAAATAAATTTTATAAATATATAAGTTAACCATTCTGGCTTCACATGAATGTTCACATCAACCAGTTTCAGTTTACATTAAACGTAACATTTGATGTTGATTGCTGGTAGTTTTTAATATTTATAGAACTGGAATTGTAACACACATTTACATTTCTACATACTTATCCAGTGTGACATCCAATGTACATCTTGTACAGGCTTACATTACAAGTAATTGTTGGTTAAGGACTTTGCTCAAGGATCCAACAATGACAACTTCACAGAGGTGCGATTTAATCCTTGGACCCTCTGGGCCAGAGTCCAGTACCTTAATTTCTAGGCCACCACAGTAACGACACACAATAGACTCCAGAGTTATCTGTGAGTTTTGCAATGAATAAAATACTGCCAATGAATCAACACTTCTGAACTGTTCTCAATTGTGGATTTTGTTGATGAGTGGAAAATGACCAGATTGATTATTATCTTCCTGTTTCTTTGTGTGATAAACATTCAGTACATAATGATTAATAGAAAAGCAAGATATTGGTGCAAAATGTTGAGGTGTGTTTTGGGTCACTCTTTTTACCACTACAGTGGACACACTGTGTTTTGCATTTCCTTTTGTTGTTAAGCCATAGGAATATGCAGTATATCATAGATACTGGTCACACAAGTATCCAAAATTGTATCTAGTCTCAGCCACTCAACTGTTTTATATATATAACTGTTTAAGTACCTCGCATCTGTGTGGGTGGCCTATAGGGGATTTTGTTTCTCTATACAGAGAAATGATGCCTTGATTCATAGATCTAACAAAATCCCCTACAGGCCACCCACACTATCAGATATGGAGTTCTTTAGACACTCAACAACTTCCAAGTCCATCTCATGGAGAGTCAATCAAGTGCAGATATCACACGTTCATGAAGCACTGGCAGCTAAATAGTACAGATAATAAGGAGATAATGGAAATTATTGGTGTTGAAGTAGAGACCACAAGAAGCAGGACTGAGTTTAAATGTTTAACGCTTAATAGGTTGTGCCAATAAGAGACTCAAATACATCCTTCATATTATAACAAAACCTGTTTATGGTTTCCACCTATGAAATAATATAAATACATTATTGACTGATTTGCTGAGCATGCACTAGCAATGATTGCATGTTTTTTTCTATAGAACATATGCTACACTGAGAAATAAGCTTTATAATAAAGATCTCTTATCATCTTTCTGTCATTATTTAAGGTTGGTCTAAACTGGAATACAAACTATGAAATGGAATATAATGTACATGATCAATCTTAAATCATGGTCTTCGAGGTCATTGAGAAACATTGTAATTATGACATAAGTGCATGTGGCTTCATACACCACATTGCTTTTATTAATAGTAGTAACCTTTTCATAAATAAATCAAATAAATTAGCCTATGAACCTGTGCCTTAAAGACTCGTTTAGCAATTATGTCAGCAAGTTTTGTGTAGTTTAATGTGTATTCAAACACATGAATTGGAGGACTTGAAGCAATCAATTCTAAAAGAGCAAAACCAGCATATGTTGTGAATTGGTTTGTGCTGGTTGGTGCTGATCTGGTAATGGTTTAGCTGGTAAACTTGAAAACACAGCATACATTCTTTGCAGGTTTAATCCATTATAACTATACTACATTAGTAGTATGATAGTTAATGTCGTGAAATCCAACAGTAACTTGCTGTAATTGCATCATTTGACAGATACTAATGTAGTAATGTTATCACCCCATGTAAAAATAATTACACTCCAAAAAAGAGCGCTGTCTCTCTTCCTGTACATTTTCTTGACATGCCATTACAAGATTAGCTATTGCAGTGCTTCTACACATAAATTCTGTAGTTCATGTGTTCCTAAAGTTATGTTGCTGACTGCTGTAAACTGGAACTGTTATTTGTAATGAATTGAAGAAATGCATTTGTTATTTAGTGTAGAACATCTTAATTAGGAAACAGAATAAGAAGCTTAAAGCCGTGTTAATGAACAAATTTTCATGTGCAGATATTAATTTGGATATTTAAGTTGCTATATTATTATCATTGACTGGGCTGTTGATATGCTGATATTATCACAAAATAAGAGATGATGGCAGAGTGGTTAGTGCTGTCACTTCAAACTTTAAGAGAGCCAGGTCCCAGTACATCTACTGCCTGTGTGAACTTTGCCTGTTCTTCCAAGTGTCTGGGTAAGTTTCCCTTGGGTATGCTAACATTCCAAACATATGGGTATGGTGAAGTGGTGTCTCTAAAGTGCTCACCCACCCTTGAGACCCCAAATTGGGTTGAGCAACTGTGAGTGAGTGAGCGTGTAAAGACATTTGGAAGCATCTACCAGTTACTGCACGGAGGAAAACTCAAGAACACTTTACAAGCTGGTGTGTTCTCCTATGAGTCTTAGACAACACTGAGAAAGACTGTCGAGACACAGCTGTGAGTGCACAGTTACTTAAAATATGAAAGACTTGTACATCTGCCTTTAAGCAAAAGTAAATATATATATAAAAACAAGACAAATTTATTTTCTTTGTGCACCATCACACTTTGGACAGATAAGGCAGCCTTTGTATTCTATTTAGGTTACCAGCGTTATAAATGAAGTTTTTCCTTTTTCAAATGCAAAGAGCTATTTACTCCATTGCAGAGGAGCAGAAACACTTCACACTTGTTTTTAAAGGTTTGAAATGTTTTTCAGTACTGTCATGTAGAGCTCAAAACAGTCAGACTTGCAGAGGATTTAACCATAAATAGCCATGTGCAATGTCCCTGATAAATAAGCAAAGGATTGTTTGTTTACTCTTTGAATGACAAGAGGGACAGGAGTGGCTGAGGGGAACAGATGGACAGGGTCTTTAGGGGGCTTCAACTGCACTTCAGCTGCAAAGCAGCTTCACCCCACCAAAGGCTTTAACAGAGTCAAACACACCCTCTTGTGTGCTTTTCTCCCCTGATGGTTAGGAATGAGCTCAGGCAGATCTGTCAGACTGATTGGTGCCTCCAAAACACCTCACACTTGTGTTTGAACAGAGGCCTCTGGCAATCATGACAAGCAAATCAACTACCTTTTTCTACAAAGCTTACATCTGGACACCAGATTTGTGACCAAGACGAGATACAATAAATTACAAAAATCAGAAGAGCCATTTACTTACCACAGTGCAAAATATCATGGATGTTTTTCATTCCTGACTTTCACCTTTAGTGCTCTGCTGACATTTTAATGGGAACGTGACAGAGCTACACTGGATACATATGCAGACATTGGTAAACAGACAAGGGTGGAAGGCAATTGGAATATAATTTGCAATGATCAAGCATGTCAGAAAGTCAGAAATTCAAAAGATACAACAATCAGATGATTGTTTTTGTCATGGAATCATGAGTATTTGGACTATTTTTTTATTTAAGGGGCAGGAGGAGGGCCTTTCACAGATCTAATGTTGTTCAAATATCCAAAATATAAACAAGAAAGAAGAACATTTAAGCATACTTTTAACAAACAAATGTAGTATAAATGGCTGAAATACAATGTTTAAGCACTTGCTCAGATCAATTGTTTTAACTGAGTTTACCAAAGGATGGACCTTTATCCATCATCTGTAACCACACTTTTAATTAATCAAATTTATTTATCAAAAGAAATGCTGTGAATTACGTGTATATATGTGTATTTCTGTCATACTGTGGTCTTTGGTACACTCAAATACAATCACTCCCCACAATCACTAACATCTGCTTTGCAACATATTTTCCACACATTGAACAAAACATTCCCTGTACCACCTTGTCTTAGGTCTTAGCCTATGAATCCCATCACACACTCAGCAGGTATTTATAGCCTGGTCAACCTTGTAAAATGCCATCTGGAGGTGCCTCCTTAGTAGTTTATGTCACTACTAACTGCTACAAGTACAAAGTATACTATTCAAACCTCTGGATCCACACCAACATCATTATATTTTATACTGAATTGGACAAATTATTTAGTGTACCTGTATAATCCTGAAATGATACAAAGGTGAGCAGTATACTAGTGAAACTGCTATAGTAATGAAATAACAGTTTAGTTTGTCAAAACCTAAACAATTATGTACAATTCAGAGTTATTAACATGTAAAATCCTATATCAATGGAGAGCCAGAACTACCTTTGTTGCTACCGTCTTAAGAACAGTGCTTGACCATTGCACTGCAGGATGTGGTAACTGGACCAATACCCTCTGGTCTGCTCCTAGTTGCTCAGGGGTTCCTACTACAGCATGACAGTGATACCCCTGGCTATGTCAGAACTAGCTTAGAAGACAGAATAATAGGCCTTAAATCTTAAACTACTGGTTTGGGATGAACTGAACAAAAATGTTAAAGCACAGGAAAATGTTGTTGTTGATGGACAGAGTGTACTATTTTATCAACAAAAGATGGCTACTCTGATAAGTCAAATGTTTTGATTACATTTAGCTAAATAAATTTATTTTATGATTTTCTTATCTATAGATGCTTACTGAAGGTACAGTAAGACAATGATTTGCATAAATATTCAATTAAGATAGGGGCAATGTATCATGGTGTATAGTAACATGGTTGTTTTATTTTCGAGTGTTTTAATTTCAAATTGATGTCAGAGTAAATATAGCAAATACAGCTTTTTATTTGTATAATTCAAAATTAAAAAGCCACATGTCATTTTCTATATTAAGTTCAGTTGATTAATGATTACATAGCACTCTATGTAATGAGGTATTTGAATCTTTGTACCTGATATTTGAGCCACAAATACTAAATATATTGCCTCTCTGTGCACTTCCAGCAACAAACATTTACTAAGAAGTAACCCGAGGGAAGAACATGAGGCACAGGATTCACAAACATATGCGTGGGACAGAGGAACACATGCATTTTCTTGTAAATATTTTATGCCCATGACACAAATAAGGTGGGCAGGGAGAAAGACCAAGCAAAAGTAAGTGTGAGAGAAAGACAGCGAGAGGGGGAAAATGTTCTGTGTGACTATATCCAGTTACATCACTAAAAGTTTGAAGGGTTTTTAAGATGCCAGAAAGAGGTAGGTATTTCCCATGAGAAATAATTCATATAGGGCTCCTGTTAGATAAACATTCATTATTCGAAACAAAAACAAATGTTGGAATTACATATTTTACACAATCACATATTTTCTCTTAAATTTTCTCTCAGTTACGACATAATTGTTCGAATATGTAGTCAGCACTGCAATACAAAACCATTTATCTTGCATCTTTTTTTACTGTCTTAGAAGACTGAGTAGGGATGCATAATTTAGTAAAACTGAAAAAAGTCAAAATTGCACCTTTCAGTGAAAGTATAGAGCAGTTTAATAAAAGGGCACATCTGAATGTTGGTTGATGTATGTGTGCATATGAACAGTAGTGACTTGTCCTTACTAATTGTTCAGGAGGACAGAGTTGCTTACCAGTATTTCAGCTAACTCATTGGCATTATTTTGCAGGGATTAAACAATGTGCCTTTCCATTGTCTACATCTCAGAGACAGCCATGGCTGAATGAATGAAAGGGAGGCTCATATCACATGCAAATTTAATACTTACTGCCAGATTTTGAGTTCTGAGTAAATTGTACAAATTTTGGAAAATAATGTGAGCTAGCCATGCTAGCTAACATTAATTAGTAAGATAAACCTGGCTTAAGTCATCTGTAGGCAGGTTTCAAGCAGAAGTATTAAATAAGTATAGAATTTGTGTATATATCAAATGTAGAAAATGTCACCACTAATAAATTTGTTTGTATGAAGGAAACACGGCAGTAGGCTAAAGAAGTAGACCAGGGTTTCAGATATGGACCTAATTATTAATTATGGTTTGAAATTATTGGGAGTTATCAGCATTAAAGTTCTTTTAGGATGATTAGCAAATAAAATCTTTGAAAATCAATATATTTGGTCTTGAGTAACAAAACAAATTTATAAATATCAGAACAATAACTAATTTCTCAATATTTTGTGAGCAAATGTTTTATTAGTTTTGAGAAAAAAATAAGGGGAAATTTAATTAAACACACTTTATTTATTAATGCTACAGTTTATGTACATAATACATCTGTCAACTCATTCATTATAGTATTATGCGTATTTATGCTTGATTCTACCAAAGACAAGATTAAATGTTACTGTTTTGACTGATGCTGGCCTTGATCTTAAAAAGGAAGACAAAATGCTGTTTTAGGCTATACATGGTATAAATAAAAACATTCTAACTCTGGTGCTAAAAATCCCTTAATATTGGAGTTATAATTGTGCTCAGGCCATTTACAGGGTTGTGTTTGTGAGGATGTGATTAGAAGCAGGCTATAGGACATGCTGCCTCCTTGTCTTAAGCATCCTCTATGCTGAAATGGGATGTCAGGCACTGCAATATCCTGAGAGAACACTGATCCCTATAGTTTTAGTGTGGTAAACCTTTAGGCGCCCTGGTGAATGCTTTATTGTGCTGTCGTTCTGGCTACACAGCTTCATGACGCTGTAACAGACAGCAGCACCCATGGGAATTATATTTCTACACTAACCAGTCAGAAAAGGTGTGTGTGGGATTGGGTGAGGAGGGGTTAATTAAAGTCAAATATTACAGTTGCTATGCAGCCCAGGAGTGAATTTAGATCAATGGTGCCACGATAGGGGCCACCGTTTCCTGCCCAGGGTATCACTTGCCTCACACCATGCAAAGCTGAACTCTGATTCCTGTTCCAGAGGGACTATTAACAATTAAAAAGCAGCCTACTTACAGAGCTCACTCAGAATAAAAAAGTATTTAGCTCTAGATATTAGCTAAAGCCCTTCTCTGTTTTATTCATATATTTAAATATGTAAATTAGCTGATGAGCAATTATACCAAAGTCAAAACTGTCATGATAAAGGTCATGAATCAGAAGTGTTTAGCTTCGGTTACTGTAAAGCTAATTAAACATGCATTTACATTTGAACTTTAAATGGATACGTACCAGCAAGCAGCCCTAAAATATTTTCAAAACCATCATACATAACACTTTTTGTGTCAGGGAAAGTCACAGCATAAAAGCAAAAGAAGTGTTATTGTGCTCTTTATTATAATTTATGCTGATTAGGTTCACTTATGTGTGGTGATAATGGCTTATTGGAAAGGATCTAAGAATTACTAGAATCAATAGGTCTTAAAGCACCGCTAAATATAACTCCTGAGCATCACTAACATGCATTCTGATCACTTTTAAAAGTCCAGAAAGTGCATTTAAGAGTTGTATATTGTCTGTAAGTTTAAATGTAGATCTAAGCAACCTGATATGTAACTCTGGCTGGCTTCAAAGCTTCTCAAATGACATTGTTATCGGGGCATGTGCCGTTGTAGGGGAGATCAAAGACATAGTCCTCATCCCAACAGATAATGTGGGTTGCCTATCTGGTGTATTGCCTGACATTGAATGTAAAGTGGTTTCCCTCTATTGATCCAGTAAGGTTTAACTGAAATTTCAAAATGGTGGAGTTAGATTCAAGACAATTGCACAATGTGTCATTTGAAGAAAATAAAATGAGCACATTTGTCCTTAAATATATTTTAGGTAGTGTTACGGTAGGGCGTCCCGGAGATCTTGCAAGACCATTCCTGAAAACCAAAGAACATTTATTTAAACAAAAACACACATAGCAGGCATTTAAACGATAGTTGCAAACGTAATCCACACACGAGTCTGGTAGGGGCTTTGAGCCCGGAGTCCAGAGTCCTGTGGTGGGGCCGAGTGGGCTCCCTCCACAGCTGTCCAGGGGTCCGCAAACAGCCTGAGCACTGAAAGTCCGCTGGGGTCTGTTGGTTGGAGGTCCAGGGCGACAGGGTCCCAGGCGTTCGTGAACAAGCTGAAGCGAAGCGGGTCCCATGGCGAAGGCGGGGGTCGCGGTACCGCCATAATGGCTTTGCGCCAGAGGGTCCAGAGTGGCTTCGTGCTGGGGTACCACGAATGAACCCATAAAAAGGAAAAGAAAAGGAAAACTAAAAGCAGCCTGAACAGAAGTAAAAGGAAAAGGACAAAAGGGGGGGGGGGGAATTAAGGACGGCTTTCAGAGCCGGGGCTCTAGTGATGGCAGCTATGGCCGAAGATCCAGGGACTGCCCTTTACGGCCGAGGATCGAGACACGATTATGTATGACCATGGATCCGGGGGCAACACCGGTAGCGACCCTATAGCGGCTTTTAGTGGCCAGGGTCCGGGGGCGACCCCTTCGGCTGCGGACCCAAACGCGAGCCATTCTAGCCGCTCTTCCAGGGATCAGTCGCTTCCAGCCTCGTTTCCCGGGCGCCATCAGCTGCCAGGGAAGACGAGCGGAAAAGTCCTTAACAGACTATAAAAAACGAAACAAAACAAACAATGTGCGCACAAACAAGGGGAACACTCAACACGTAACGCACACAACGGGGGATAACGTAATGAGCCGGCGAACACGGTTCGATTGGCTCATATAACAGAATTGATTAACTTTAATAAAGAACAGGTGCGTAAAATAAAGAAACAAACCAATCGATCGCAGCGGAGAACCAAAACAAACGTCATTAGGGATGTGGGGAGAAAACGGAAACACAATCCTTAAAGATATGGGTAAAATAATGCAGCGCAGCAAACAACGCAAAAGGGCTCACAGGTAGGTTGTGCAGGAAAGACTTTAATTTCAAACTCTACTTGTGAGAGCAACCAAACAAAAGTTAATAGCATTTAAATGTGTTATTAAATAAAGCAATGTAGCGTCACATCACAGTCCAGCTATTCAGTTGATAAAACAGCATATTTTAATCGTCGACAACGGTTTGTGGTGAAAAACAACAGAACATTGAGGGACTGTTTTGATTTGTGAAAAAAATTGTTTAAAATAGTTGGCCCATGCCAACTATAATACAACAAGCACAACTGAATAAACCATTCTGTATATGCATAGAATTTGTAACTAAAGGGCCTATGTCTAAGCCAGCATTAACCAAACACACCATATTTAATGTACCTTAGGCTTTCAATTTCAATTTCTGGTACCTTAGGATTTCAATTGTCTATTTGTAAAGTTTGGTCTCTCATTCAATAATCTCTTGAAGTTTTTGACATACATCCTGATTTGCACTCTGATTGAAGTCATTGTCTCAGTGAGTCAGCAACTGAGTCTTTAGTGTCACTCATACATGCTGAAAAATCTGTAGTCAGTTCCCTCATGGGTCGGATTGGAGTTTGAACATACGAGCCCTACAGCAATAAGTCAGCACCTCACCTGATGGATCTTGGCAATCCCCTACATGCTTGATGAGTTTTTCTTTGCACACAGCATGAGAGGTCTCTTTTTTTCTTAGAGCTGACAAAACAACCAAAGTGTTTTTTTTAACCAAAGCATAACCTTACTCTACACAAATCTATTTCCTATATAAATATTCCTTTAAATACATATTTTTGCAGGCTAATAAAAGAAAAGCTAAACTCTCTAAAATATATCACTATTTCTTGGAAGCATATTTCTCAAGCAAAAAAAATGCATTATTGTAAAAACTGACCATCACGGTTTGCCATGAAATGTTTTGGTTGCTTATGCTCCACTATTAATGATGTGAAGAGTACAGTTGCACTACCATAATAAGACTAAACCTAGAGGAACTGGAGGATGAAAAAAATCAAGTGCAAGTTGGTCACAGTGTGAATATGAGGAAGCGAGTGGCATCTGAGGGAAATGAGATGATAACTACGCTTCTATTCTCTCCTTCGTTTACCACACACACTGCAGATCTCGTAGAGAGGGTGGCTTGTTGCTAGGATACAGAGAACAGCTCTTTAAAGTGAGGACCAAGACAGAGTGGAGAGAGACAGAGAGAAGATTTTCCCAACTACGCTAAAGGCTTCTCTGCCCTGTTTTGAAATGGAACTGATCAATGAAAACAATTACACATACTCCTGAACTTTTTTAAAATCCGAGTTGAATACTTGCCATTGATTTGAGCAGCTTTACCGAAATGGCTTTCACTCTGCCAGTAAACAGCAGCTTGTTAGTCCGACCTTAAAACCCCATCGCTTAATTACATGTAGAACAGAAATGACTCAGTCTTCCTCCAGAAATCCTTTGTGCATTTATGTTATGGAAACTTTTTGATGTGCAGAATGGGTCAGTGCACAGGATGTAGATAATTAAAAGAATAAATCTATAATTCTGTGACCATTTTAAGAGAGCAAAAACGAGCATAGCCAATGCAAAGCTTTAACCTGAATGTGGATTTCTGGCTAATTTTGATGGAAAATACTGTGTAAGGATACTGTGTAGTGCTATTATAAGAAAATAACATGGTTAGAACCCAGAAGCTAATAATGTTTCAATAACAATGCTTCTAAATAGTGCCCTTGTATATTTCCATGTGCTATTTTCTGCTTTAAAACAGCTAATTACAAACAGCACCTCTCTGTTACATTTCATTATGGAGAAAACCTGCAAGGCAAGTTAGTTCACCAAGTGGAAACCTATACCATATCTTACTTGCATGCTTCATGCTAGGAAAGAAACAGGTCTCCACAAGCAGTAACAAGAGGTTTTTAGTTCTTTGGAAGTGTAGTAGTGTAGATTTAGTGGCCACACCAAACAATTCAATATCTAGCAACTGTATAAGTGTCATGGAGCACCAAAGTAACTTGATGCTCAATGCAAAGTGAGCAGAGATATACTTTATGTGCTCAGTCCACAGTAGAGTTCCAATATCCCACCATCAGGAACAGGTAGTTTACAAGGAATATAATGTAAATAATCAAAATCTATTATGTGTGTATTTTGACATGTACTTCCTACGTCTTCTTGTTTGCTTCTGCTTTATTAAAGTATACAGGTAGTTGGATTATCAATTAGCATATTAGTTGTGCAACAGTTACTAGTTCTAACAGTTGTAATTATTGAACTTGACTAGAAACAAAGTGGTGGTAAAATGGCTTAATAGCTTCATGCAGTATTTCACTGTTCGTTTATTAAATTAAAATTACTGCTGAACAGTGCAAACACCCTCTAATGACCCTGAAATTCTGCTAATAGACTTGGTGGAGTCCACACATCACTAAGTGTCTATGGTGTTTTCATGCAGTCACTGTTTTAAAAACAAAAGTTTATGCTCACTGGATAAACTTGGACAAAGGTTTGAATGGGTCACATGGGCTTTGCCAGTCTTACTGGCATGGACTTTTTTGTAGATTAATGGTTGTTCTTTTGATGATTGGATCTACCTCTCAGACAGTAGTCAAAATTTGGACTTGAATCTGAGCACCTGCAGCGGTAGGTTAGCATATTATAAGCACCATTCTTTATGTATTATTTATGATTACTAATGTAATTATGCCTTGCACAATGTTTGTAAACATTATATTCACATTTCTAAGTCCCAGCAGGGCTCATAAACCTGGAATAATAATGGCTGCTATGGTGAAGTGAAGTCAATGGCACAGAGTCTGTTTAAAATGTTTCTGTGACAAGAACAAGCCTTCATTAGTAAGTTAAGCTTGTTCAGAACTTACTGTTTCAGGATGAGAAGACCTGCTGATACCAACAGAATTGTGGATTGCCCCCTTTCTCTTTCCCCACTCCTGATGTCTCCATATGGCAGACAGTCAATAGATGTATGCCACAGGATGGCATACTTATTTCCATCGAGACCCTTGCAATTCAACAACAGCTTGTTAATAAAATCTCTTGACACAGAGCTGCCATTCGAGAGTTCATTTTTGCTTAATGTTATCTTTTCGGGGAACATTAAAGGGGCTTATCTGATGAGCTCACCAAATTAGGGTCCTGTGTAATTGCATTGCTATATTCACTTCTTACTAAAATTAACAGCAAGTAGCTCGACTTTGTGTTCTTGATTTTTCTCTTGTGAGAATGGCTCTTAGGATGTCTGTAGAGTAATACTGTCAACAGTGTCAAAAATTCTGTAAAGTTTACATATTCATTAAAGCCATTCAACTATTTCATAATATTATTATATATTATGAGTTTTACAGATGAGCATACAAATCTTTATTAACTCTTTGATATAGTTATGTATCAAAAAGAACAAAAGAAAGGATTTATGGCTTTATTTTCATACACACTTAAGTGCAATGTAGTGATAAAATGTCAGCATGCCTTTGAGGAACAGGTACTCGAAGGGAAATAAAGGCAGTCCCGCCCAGCAACAACCACCTGACAATCTACTATGCTTATGCTATTCAAAGACAAAATGGACTGGGACTAAAGTTTGATTTTAGTATTGGGTTTTTTTGTATTGGGACTGTGGTAGCCTAGTGGTTAGGACTCTGGACCAGAAGGTCCAGGGTTCAAATCCCACCTGTGCCACAATTGGGTCCTTGAGCAAGACCCTTAACCCCCAATTGCTTGAATTGTAAATCTGTAATAATTGTCGGTCGCTCTGGATAAGAGCGTTTGCTAAATGCCTTAAATGTAAATATAAATAACAGATTTACCACTCAACTGTTTTCCCACAAGTCCATCATAACAAAATGAATCTGTTTATATGTTAATATTTTAGTTGTTTTTCACCAGTCTCCATATCATAGACTGGTATGTACACCAAACCAAGACAGAGCTTTCACTGCACTTCACATAGTTACAGCATTAAAAGTGTTACCTGAATTTCAACTGACATACTGGTTCTTTTATGAACAAAAATAATTTCAAAGTAGGGCTCAATTCTCCATAAGATGTTCTGCAACTGGTTGCCATGCCAAAGGGTCTTTAGTGCACTGACTTTTTTACCAAAAAAATGAATGCACTTCTCTCAAAACCCATTCACATAGCTGGGCTCTAAACCTGAATGACCACAACGCTTTTTAAAGTTTAAATCCTCTTTCAACAATTGTATAACAAAATAATTAATTATCAAGGCTCTATTGGATAAATCTAGCTTGTGACG
This sequence comes from Parotocinclus haroldoi, assembly GCA_034779995.1. Classification (NCBI taxonomy): domain Eukaryota; kingdom Metazoa; phylum Chordata; class Actinopteri; order Siluriformes; family Loricariidae; genus Parotocinclus; species Parotocinclus haroldoi. The sequence continues at coordinate 17,396 of JAUZST010014096.1, forward strand.
CTCTTGAACTAAGATTTCTGCCTACACTATGTGAAACCATTTCTTCACAATGTTCTAGGTTTCATGAACACCTGCCTCCCTCGCTTTTATAAATCACTGCCATTTAAGTGAAATAATTATGATAATAGTAATAATACATTTAATAAACAATGGTCTTTCATTCAGATAAAATTCCACCCTGACACTCATCCCACAATCTTTTTGATTAATTCTTTTCAGGAAGATGACAGGAAATTGCAGCTTAAAATGCCAGGTATGATGGCTTATATAAGCTGTATAAGCTGCACATTCAGACAGCCTGCTTTTGAATGTGTACAGTGAAGCAGCAGGAAAATCAGGATACTGGCTTATTTTACATTCTTTATGTTTCACACACAGTGCTGGGAGAGTTGCTCAAAAAGTCATCAAATACCAGTTACTAATTATTTCCTTCAAGATGTAAAGATGAAAGTACTGACTGATGGCTTTTAAAATAGGAAAAGGGCATGTTCATGCAACATCATTTAATCTTATTTCAATTTACTTATTGCTCTGAAAAAATATCTAATTATGCATTACTTTTAAGTTACTACCTAAAATCCCTATGAATCTGTACCAGCTAGTACAGTCATAACAGCCATTAGTCCTTTAAACACTTTATTTAAGAAAAAGGAAGATTCATGTTTGACTTCTAATAGTAATGCTTTTGTGCTTTCTTTCGGGTTTCTGAGGAAGTTGCAGAAATCAGGCCAGCAGATGTCACTCTGATGTGCAGGATTGCGTGTTTTGAAAATAATTTTTTTAATCACTTGGTTTAATTTCTCAATTTTTATTAGCACACAACAATGTACATAAAATTATTTACGCTACATCACTGGATGTATGCATGCTGAGAAGATGAAATGCACCAAAGAGTTTAGCATGTGGAAAATATTCTCTCTGCAATGGCATATAAGCAGGATTTAATTGAGAATTGCACCTTTTCAGCATTACATGACTACAGCCAAGGTTAAGTCGTACTGTTTACTCCTCAAGACTTTTCTTCTTTACATTCCTAATTGTCTATCAACCAGGTCAATACTTTAAAAACTATTTTGACAAAAAGATTCATTTACTTGTTTATTTATTTATAACTGCTGTAATGTATGTTTAAATGTTCTGCTACATTTTGATGTAACAAATGTAACAATATTCTATAATATTGCAGTGCTGGGTAAATATGATTTAGTCCAAATACATGCACAAAAATTGTAATCATTTTGAAACAAAGTATCCCCTAATTTTTGTGAGCTGTATACATCATCCAACCATAATATTAAAACCAACATAATGTGCAGGTCCCTGTTGAGTTGCCAAAGCATTGACTAGTCAAGGCCTGGACTCAAAAAGACCTCTGAAGTTATCTTATGGAATTTAGCATCAAGCTGTTGGCAGCAGATCCTGTAAGTCAAGTAGGTAGTGAGACTTTTATAGACTAGATTGAGATCTGAGGAAAGCCAAGTCAGCTCCTTTGTAATAAAACATTATTTTATTAATCAGCAATTAGGAGACACTAGCAAATTTGAATTTGTAATGACAAATATTGAATTTGAACCCAATTTACCTGTTAAAACTCAGTTGTAAGTGATTCCTGATCTAATTCTTCTAAACACCAGTGGTGGACAGATTACTTACAGTAATCATGTACTTCAGTTGAAGTAGAGATATCAAAGGTAAAATATTACTGCAGTAGACGTAGAAGCCCAAAATTCAGCACTCCACTCTATAGCACCTCAAAGTATTTGCCTTGTACTTAAGTATTAAAAATGTACTTAAGTATTGAAAGTAAATATATTATTAATTGTTATGGCTCTAATGTCCTGTTATCATTTTTACAACAATGCTCTTGCTTATCTCGTCAACTAAACTTATTTGAAAGCACCCTTTCAACAGAACATTATTACTTAGTCTAACAGGTCAAAAAAAGTTAGCTAGACTCTGATTGGTCTGCTTGATGCTCACTTCTTTTGTTTTATGTTATGTTTTTATGCATACATATGCCAAAAGGAATGACAGATTTCACCCAAAAAAGTCATCCAAAATAGACCTCAACAAAAATACAAGAACAGAAATACTGAAGTACAGTAATTAATTGCATTTAATTGATTACTTACATTATTGTCTGCCATTGCTAAATAATGTAAATGAAATATAAAGTGTAGCTTGTAAAATAATAACCTTTACTTTTAAACTAAATCATTGTACAGACTACATCCTTGTAACTGGACTATTGTATATAATATGGTATATTTTGAGATTTCTAAACTTTAATAATAAGTTGCCTAAATATGATTTAAAACATTAATTAAATATTGGAACTAAAAGTGGTCCTCGGACAGATAAGACATACATCAGGACTGATAAGACGTAAACAGGAATGTCTGCTGTAGGTTAGTAAAAGAATGCACAGCATTCTTATATTAAACTCTCCATTCCCAAACTTTATGACACATGTCTACAGGGACTGACCTGACTAAAGTATAATAATGAACATACATTATTATACTGTTATTAAATGTGCATTACAGTACATGGACTGTCAGAACAGAAGCAGCTATTAGAAGCTACTAGATGATAGTGGTGCTTTAATCTTTGTGCAGTTTAATTGCTTTTTTTCTGTGACACTGAGAAAGAGGCCTGCCTGAAATGATGCATCTATCTCATTAAAAAAACCCAACATGCTACTTATTTGTACTGTAGACCTATAAATTCAAATGTTAAAATTGCAAACACAGATGATCATTAAATCAAAATGATCAACTAAAAGCTAGCTTTAGCACAATTCAGTCAAAGCCCATTTGAATTGTTTATGCAAGATTTTGCATATAACTTTCTAATAATGAAAGAAAAGATGGAATAGTAGGACTTACTGCTTAAAGACCTGATGCAGTGCATACTACATGAAAGAACGTATTAAAAATAAACATAATATAGGCACTTTTAGGCAGAAGCAACAGATTACACAATATAACTGCTGTCTGGGGCAGCTTTTCAATCAATCTGCATATCGATGGCTAATGCTGTGGAGAATCCAACTCATATTTTATAGCTATATGCCCTCACTTAGGGCATCCAGACTGACAGGCCTGAGACACTGATTAGCTTTGTTACCAACTCTGTGCTCAGTATTACCAATGTTGACATTTCTTTCTCTACACAAATATTTGCAGTAATTTAGAGCAAATACATGGTGTAAAGCACCATTCCTGTAGTGTTATCACTAAACCAAAGACTTCATATTACTTGCTGACAGACATGATGCTACAAAGATTAGAACAGATAATTAAGACCTTCAGTGAAAGGATACAGAGCACAATGTGGCCTGCCTGAAATGTGATAAATCAAAATGTAGCTCACATATATCACATTCACCCCCAATAAAGCTATCTAAGTACCACGTCATATGGTGTATTTAATAAAAAAATAAATGCATTTAAAAATGTGTTCATAACCACAGTGTATTGTGTGTACACAATGCTGTCATTTAATACTGTACAGAAGAATTCTTTTTTATAACAAAAGTCTTATTCTTTCAAAATGAAATGATATTTAGTTTGACAGAAGTCTATAAGATTTAAATTGTAAATGTGGGTAGGACGTCAATGCTGGGAACAATACTGTCACTGTGTGTGTTTGGGTGCCCCTGGCAGGAATGTGTCATAAACTTGCATCACTTGGAGTTAACAATATGCGACACACTTAAGCCAGTGTTTGAATTAAAATGGTAAGTGGTTTTCATGATAACCAGTATTACTCTGTGTAAATCACTTATATTTTTACTTTAACACCATAAAATATACTTTTAACCTGTATTTGTGATTAAGGTCGCACTACTTTAGTACATAAGCAACACTTTTGGCTACTTGCTTCACATATAATGATTATTATGGAGGCAGCTGAAATGGTGTTCTGTGCTTGGAGGATCACACCAGTCCAACAAACAACACTTTGGGAACGAAGAGTATACACTAACTGAGCACTTTATTAGATACAGTTACTTATTCATGGTATTATCTAATCCACCAATCATGGCATGTACAAAACCTCAGTTTAATTTAATATTCGTATGAACCATCAGAACAAGTTAAAATCAGAATCACAATATTGTGACATGATAGTCAGGGGTAGATGTCCTCATTTCAATATTTCTAACCCAAGAGCAGAAAAAAGTTGGGACAGTATGGAAAATGCAAATAAAAATGCATAGGGTAGGACGGTGGCTCGGTGGATAGCACTGTTGCCTCCCAGCAAGAAGGTTCAGTCTCAGGTCAAGTGTTTGGGTCCTTTGAGTTTGCATTTCCTACCCATGGATTGTTATTGTTGCCGTTTCTGTTTTAAACTTGGAATTGAGGTTTTGTATAACTGATGGCTGTATTGTTGGTTTATCATCACTTTGGTCATAACCAGGCTTTGAGAGCACAGGACTGTAAAGGACAATTGTTCCATTACAAATCGATGTACCAAGAAAATGGCACTACACACCTTGATCAACTCAGCACCTGTTACATAGTATACACTTCAGCTTCATTTAGTTGTGACAGAGCTAACCGTAAGTGCTGTTATATCAGCAGGAAATTCCCTACCTACCTCTGTGAACCCGAACCAAACGGGTAAGAATTGATTAATTGTGAAATTTGTCACTTAATGTTGGATACAAGACTTAAATTCTATCTCCACAAATGGAAAGGTAAGGACTAGAAGCAGTCCAGTACCCATACCATATTCTTCTGTAGCCATGTCTTTGTAATGTGTGTAGCATGTAGTTTTGCATTGTATTGTTCATAAAATGACATCCTTTGAAAATATGTCATCGTAATGGCAACTTTTGTTGCTTTTAATTGTCATTGTAATGTTCTGCATTAAAGCTGCTACCACAGAAGTGCAAATTCTCACACAAGCCCATATCATGACAAACCCTTGCTTTTGGACTTGTTGATGAAAGTATGAATAGTCCTTTTTATCTTTGGTCTGGAGTACGACATCCAGTTCTTCCAAAAAAGATCTGGAATACCGATTCTTTTTAGAAGAATACACATTTTGTTACGTTTAACACATTATACTAGATTATTCTGTCATAAAGGCTACTATTGTCAACATTATTAAAGCTTTTTAATTTTTTCACTATTGTTACATTTAAAGGTTTTAGCAGAAATGGTTATACAAAGAGACAAGCGAACTGAGCTGGTGAAGATTAATAGTCCAATGTTGGTAGCTTGCTGGAGCCAGGATCTGAACAGTCTCATTAGCAGTCCAGGATTTTAAACACACAACTGTGTGATTAATACAACAGAACCCTAACTACTGAGCCACCCAAGCAGGTACACATGCATCAGTCAAGTGACACAGAAACACTGACTTACCCATCACATATATGAATTTATTTTGGCTTAAGTGGAGTCACATAATGATGATGATCCTAGCTTGCTAAATAAAGTTAATAAGAAATTTGAAGTTAAACAGTGTCTCGAGAATTTGGCACTTAGTGGTGACTGCTGTGTTACATAATGGAGGTTTATGCATTGACAATTTTTACACTGCAATAAGATAATAATGTTTTCTTTTTGTCTTACTTGAAAGTAAGGAAAAAACGTCTTCTACTCTGACAATGACAACACACAATTGATGCAGTTTTCTTTCTTGTAGTGAACATAATGTGTTCCTTTTTGATGAATAGCATATTTTAACAAGAGGAAATCTTTTATCAGCCCTAAGGACTAAACGAATGCTCACTAAATAATCACCTTCCATCACTCATTACAAATTACATGTCTGTTCTGCATGAAAAGACATCTGTCTTAGGGACAATGCTTTGCATGATGCATCACACATTTTTCCAGAGGTGAGCACAGCAAAGCTGACATAAACTGATTCTAAAGCATAGAAGGACCATCATTCTGGGTGCCTCACTTCATTTTCTCTACTGTCTTCTTACATTTAATTGTAATATGACAGGAGGTATTGTGGTGATTTCAGCAGGTTTCCAGCCTGAGAGGCTGTGATTCATAGTGCTTTAATTGGAATAATGTATATAATGAGTCATGCATGAAGCCAGGAACAATGACTCGCAGCTCTGGCAGCCTCGACAGAGATCAATGCGCCTAACCTCAATTCAAGAAAACACTCTTTAATGGATCCCCTGGGGTGCTGCACTGAGCTTCCTTCTTCACTTGTTTATTTATTTATTTATTTTAATTTGTCCAGCTGTGGTATATGGTTTTTAATCCACCAGAGGACAGAACAGCCTGTGTCAGATTGCAATTTTTTATCCTGCCACACTAAACAATACCATTTCATCACTTTAAATCAATTTGTGACATATATGGGTTTATTTTTTTTTCTGCAATGAGCTAAAACTATGGAAAAGTCCAGAGTCTGTGTCTGGAACAGAATTGCCATCTTGAAACCCGCCATACTGGATCAAGGGAAAGTTTTTTTCCAATGGGAGGTGCTCATGTAGCATGGACCAAAATTGTCAGTAGAAGACCAGAATTGTTTCAGAAATCAATCGCCGCATCATATTTGCAATATCTCTTGTAGTTCAAAGGTGCCAACATAAAAATTTCAAAACTTTTGTTGTTTGCAACAGGTACAGTGTAACTCGTATCATAGCTTCAAACTTCAACAGCTGACACCCAGGAAGACCACCGATTTCAAACGTGAAGCACTGTTGCATCACTCATAACCCAATTCTGAGAAATAGTAGTGGTCGACCGCTACAAACGAAGAAACCTCAACAACGGTTTTGACAGCCTTCGCGAAAAGTCCACGATGCAGCACATGACATGCCCTGTGTCTTTTGACTCACCTGTTTCCTGTGACTTTCGCACAAACATTGTGTTTTGCTATTCTTTTTTAATGAATTCATTTATGGCCTATCTACATCAAAACAGACTTATTGACTTACTGATTGTTTTAAGTGTATTCAAATTTCAAACTTTTATACTTGCAGTCTCTTTCATAGGCACCATACAGGTAATAACAATCTGACACTAACTAGCCATGACATATCCTGTCAGATTTTTGTTTTTCTCTATGTGGTCATACTGAGTTTCGAGGCACAAGAAGCCATATTCTCACAGCAAGCATAAATTATTCATTTTGGAACAATTTTAATTTTCTCAGTGTACTTTTTAATGCCAAATTGAATTTCCTTTCATATTGATATTATAATGAGTGCCTCAGGACAGGCAGGAATGTATGCAGTACACATTCTCATGCTGTTTCTACCGATTCTATCTCTTATTATAATATATGTGAAAGATTTACTGCAATGATTTACAAAAATCATTGTGTAATAACTTAGGGGCTACCAGACAAATCTAGCACACAACACAACACAAGACATGAAAATAACAAGGTAATGTGACACATATCCTTAAAATGTTGTAACCTGGACCTCAAAGAGCAGTCATAAAAGAATCAAACCTGTATGAAATGACTGTCTTTTACAGTACTCAGTACAGTCAGTATATCTCTTCACTCAGGGGGCAAATAATGAAAGGCTTGAGCTCATGTAAGCCTGCATACATGGTCTTTAATGGTACAGAGGGAGCGGGACACCAGGAGATACCTTAAAAGTAAGATTGTGCCCTTTAAAACTGTTACACATATCCATTAAAGAGCCTCCTACAGATTTGTGTAGACCCACTGATGCCTTACAATGGCAGGAAAAGTGATGCTACTCAACTGGCCCATCCTGATAGGTCCATACATACCATATTCATTTACCTGCTTTGTACATGCACAGTTTCACTGTTTCAAATCCTCTTTGTGCTGTATGCAGGGGGATGTTATTTGTTTTGTGACTGCATTTTACTCTTGTGTTTTGAACAAGCGCTTGTGATTGTAGTTAATCTCATGCCTTCATTCAACTCCTCTTTTGTATTGTGGGCTAGCTATGAAGCAGCAGAAATTACCATTCAGTGGTATAAATTATATTGTCAGGCACCACACTTGAAGTGATTCGACAGGTCATTGCGCTCTGAAGTGAGTGGAGGAGAGAAAGACATTAGCCTCTTATTGGAAAGTATTCTGTGAGAATCAGATCATGGGCCAAGGGCCTTCCTGATTCTCCTATAATGTCAAAATCATTAACTGAATATCAATATATTTCCCAAAAATGACTTCATCCATGAAAAACAAGGAGAAAGAACTGGAGGTTGGTAACTATTTGTCTGTATGGAGCAAGTGGATGTTTTTTCAATAGCGCACCTCACGCCAGTATTCAAGCATTTCATTAAGTGTCATTATGTGTTATTTTGTAAAGATAACCATACACCACGTGGAGAGTTGGACAGATCATGACTTCAAAGTATCTCCCTGCCTTAGCTGTGAGCTGAATGAGATATTTGATGTGGCAAATTAGCATTTCAGTCACTCGTGTTTATCTGGCACTGTTCTCAGAAAGCTTACTGGATTTTCCAGAGTGACCGTGTGCATAACTCCAGACACTTCACTAAAGGTTTGTCATGAGGTGCTACTTGAGTTTCATGCATTCACTGCTTGGTGCAAACCAGCATACTCAAAGGATGATAAGAATTTTTTAAACGTGTCCGCTCACCACACATGTTAATTAGAATTCTCCTGGCTGCATTTTAAAGAACTGTTTGTAGGGTTCTTATGATTCTGACTGGTTGGGATTTTCTCAATTTGTGCACTATTCATGGTAATATTCATTCATTGATGTGGAATAGAATCTAAATTCCTCTTTCAGAAAGATCCCTCAACTGCCCCCTTATCGCAACACAAACCACCAATTATGCATTGATTAAAACACAGCAGTGGATGGGGCCAGCACAAAGAGCAAATTAATACACTCATCTTTGTGGGTTGCCTTAGAGATTAATTCAGATACCTTCAAAATTTGGAAGTAAAAGCCTACAGGTCCGGTGTCTCCAATGGGAAAATCCCCTGCTTTTCTGGCATATTCAATTCTTTCAGGAACAGCTGCCTATTATCTGAGAATTGGATAGGTCTCATTTTTCATTTGTACAACCATGCATTCTGTGCTTTCTCACAGCAGTTACCTGATAAGTATCTTAAATAAAATACAAACATTGGTTACTTACATACAGTAGGGAAGTGGAGGGTGTAGAACAGAAGCTGTTCCAGGTGCCATCAACTTTTTTGCTTTATCATTCAGATGTGGAAGTTAGATAGTGGATGAGGATATGAAATAAACCAAATATTATTGTGAGAATTTAGTTAGTTGGATTTCATGTATAGCAGATGTTTACATATGCAAATGTAAGATTCATTCATTCAGTAATATTCAGTAACTGCTTTATCCTGATGGTAAATGTGCTGGATTTGGAGCCTAATCTCCAAATAGCTTTAAGGCCTGGGCAGGGCATCAATCCAGTACAGAGCATCATATGTTCACCTCACCTATGCAATCATACCTAAGAGCAAATTAAAATAGGCAATCCAAATATTTTTGCTTTTGGAGATGGGAGTACCCACACATCAGGAACAAAATTGGTCATAGGCAAGACATGCAAAACTCCAGACACACAGTAACTGGAGGCAAGAATTGAACTTTGGTCCCTACAATGATGAAGTACAGCACAAACACAAAGCCACTATACCACCAACAAAAGTAACAAATAGTCTGTCAATAAGAAAAAAAAATTTAAATATTAGTTGAAAAGTCTGTGAATATGTACATGTATATGAGTGCAGTATATAAACATATAAACAACAATTGTTTTCAGTTACAACATACCAGCTAATCAGCTTTTTAATCACACTTTCTTCCAAAAATTGCTGTTCTAACTCTTTTAAAATGAGTCATGAGAACTATTATGCTTGTATTAGCTGTCTTTTGCATTTCCCGACATTTTATTGTTAATCTCTTGGATTTATTTGGCACTCACTGAGGTGTAATTCTGGATATTTTTTACACATTGACACCACAGGGATTACAACTTTTGCGCTTAAATGCAAGTTTGTATTATGGCACTTTTTGAGCTAAGTAAAGATAACTTAATTTATAGCTATAGTGCTGTGTAAAGAAAGGTTACATCTTTATTATGTAATACACCACCAGTAGGCTGAGCAACAAATCAACTGCCAGATAAGTTAAGCTCAACTTACTTACAGGAAAAGTACATAACTCTGTCATTATCATGCAATGACATCTTTACTGGTGCTCATGAAATATTACTTGTAAAATTAAAGAAGAGAATGCACCACATTTTAGAGCTCAGTTGCTTATTTAACCTTGTTTGGTAACCCATGAGACAACATTACTTTTGTATTATTATACTTATACAGTACTTGCAAAAAACTTATTTTTTTCATTACCCAAGCAAGTCAACTAAAAAAAATGATAACACTACAGTGATCCAACAAACATCCATTAATTTGGACTAGTACAGTTTGGCATAAAACTGATAAACCAGTGTTCATGTGGACTGGAATCTTTGGTATACAATCTTACAAAAGCTTTGGGTAAGTGTGCTCAAACCATAATTTTCTAAATGAAATTATGTATCTTAACATTTGCATTTGCATATATAACATATACAACATATATATACAAACAAATATTTCTGCAAATTGTCGTGCATACATCAAAAATGAAATGCATAATAAATTCATTTTACATTTAGAAAACCAACTGGAGATAATTCAATACTTTGATTAAATCATAGAACTGCTATTTCTGATACACTAAATTTATTCACTAATATTAAGTATTAGTATTAGTAGTATTAGTACTAATATTAATAGTGCTTTGTGTGTCATTTTCTGTATTCCTGTGACTATTGTTACAAATATTACTAAGAAGTTTAAGGTCCATGGGACTGCAGCCAACCATACCCCTGTATGGTTCCCGAAGAGGAAAATTGAACAGAGTAAAAAGAAAGATAGTACAAATGGCAGATTAAGGGTCAATGAAAATTTACAAAGGGATACAAGCTGAACCCCAAGTTCAAGGTACCTTGCTGTGTGTTTGCACCATTCATTGACTTTTGAAGGACAGATCCATGGATAAAGACCCATGAGGATGCCGCTGTTGAGAGAAATACATAAACGCCTCACTGAAATTTGATAAACATGCATACTGACAAAACACAACGCCCCTGGGAGAAACTTTGGACAGATGAGACAAAACTGGACCAAGTCACAGTGTTGTTGTCATGTCTGTTATGAGTTTCTTTGCTGTGTCTGGCATGTGCTGTCTTAAATTGGTTGTTTTGTTGTGGTAGTGTAATCTAAACAATATTAAATATCAATGAAAAATGCAGAAACATGCAGTCTTCTCAAACCCTAGCCAGCTGGAGCAGTTTGCTGAAGAATAGTGGGCCAAATCACCTGTTGGCATGTGCAGATGTTCTAGGAATTGCTACAGGATTTGTTTGGTGTAATAGCTTGTTGATGTAGGTTATGGATCCTGTCATTTTTGTCCATGGAATTTTCACTTACTATTAACAAAAGTTTTTGCTGTTTTGTAAGCAATCTCAACCAATTATGTATATGTATTTATTTATTTTAATAATTTAGTCAGTTTCAACTTCATTCAGAGGAAACTGTTGGGTTTCTTGGAAGGTATCCCTACAAATATGTCCACATCTGTATATATGTTTATGTATCAAAATTTAAAAGTAAAAATAGACATGAATTGTGAAAAGGATATGTAAATAATTCAAAAACACACTTAAGAGCAATGCCTGTTAGAACAGCTGACTGAGGACCTGATCATAATCATGCTTTCATCTGAAAAACACAGATTAGATGTTAAACGGACCCAGCAGGTAAACGGTGATCAGATGGCCTGATTAGTAATTCAGCATAGCTAATCTCCCTCTGCAAGATCCCCTTAAAGGGTACTTACCCTTCTTACAATTACCCCTCTTCCTGCATGCACATATCCTTCCATTTTTAAATCATTACGTGCGAAATGCATTCACACATTGCAATGTGGCGTAAGGCTGCCATACAAGCACATAATGATATCTGGTGCTAAAATGTGAGCTAATCAGATAATAATGCATATAAATGTCAAGTGAAAAAATATTCCTACCTATTAATGTGTTCATTTTCCAAAAACAGTAGCATGTATCATTACATTACCTATGCAAATGTCAAGTCCTGCAATGGCAAGGGAGTGCAGCTGTGAAATATAGAGGCAAGGACAGGAACCATAATGATACAATAGTCTAAGCACTACTGCTTTTGAGACAATATTAATGCACTCAGAAAAACTGTTTTTTATATAGGATTATTTATGTCAGCTAGCTGGTAAAATAAGCGAAGAATTGAATTTTCATAAATCATAGTTATTTAAGCAAGACTCTGAAAAAGCAAAATCTATGCATACTGGTATTTTGTTGGATTCTAATGAATTTAATGTTTACACATGTAAGAGATTTAAATATTTTGAAGTGAAAGGCTAAGTTTATTACCTATAGCCTGGATACAAGATGAGATACGGTTGGGCATTGGAGGCAAACAGGTTTTGGATGGTTATATATGGCATAATTGACAACAGATGTTGCAGCTGGGCCTGTGGATCCTCATCTATCACACCAACAGTTAAGGAAGTGTGTCTATCCACTGCCAGGATTCAAGTTATTTTGTGTGGCCACCATTATTTTCCAGCACTGCCTCTCTCTTGTGCATGAAGTTCACTAGAGCTTCACAGGTTGTCACTGGAATCCTCTTCCATTCCTCCATGAAAACGTCACTGAGCTAGTGGATGTTAGAGACCTTGGACTCTTCTGCCTTCTGTTTGAGAGTGCCCTACAGATGCTCAGTAGGGTTTAGGTCTGGAGACACACTTGGCCAGTCCACCCTCAATTTCTTTATCAAGGCAGTGGTCGTCTTTGAGGTGTGTTTGGGTTCATTATCATGTTGGAATACTGCCCTTTGGCCCAGTTCCCGAAAGTTTCATGCTCTGCTTCAGTATGCCACAGTACATATTGGCATTTGTCGTTCCCTCAATTAACTGTAGCTCCCCACAGCCAGCAGCACTTGTGCAGCCCCAAACTACGACATTCCCACCGCTATGCTTAACTGTAGGCAAGACACATGTGTCTTTGTACTCCTAACCTGGTTTCCTCCACACATTCACACCTGAGACCTTTTAATAATGCACCACATAATAAAAGGGAGGGAAAATGGCCAATTGGGCACAGTTTGGCCATTTTTTACTCAGAGGTGTACTCACTTTTCTTGGAAGCGATTTAGACATTAATGATGGTGTGTTATTTTGAGGTTACAGCAAATTTACACTGATATACACTGCAGACTGACTACATTGTCAGAAAGTGTCATATCTTCAGTGTTGCCACATGAGGTGTACTTACTTTTGTGAGATACTGTGCTTTTTAATCACTTTGAACACTACTCAAACACTAGTCATTTACAATTTATTACCTTTTTAATTATTTAATATTATCCCATAATTAATAGTCATAATTCAATATATGCCATACTACCTGGCACCTATTTAAACAAGTTACATTCTCAGCTGACTTGGATTTGCTCTGCACATACTACAATAGCTAGGAAAGTGAGATTTTCTACTCCAAGATGGAGATTGTTTAGAAATGGAATCCATATTCTTCCACCTTCTCGAATAATTTGTGCTTAAGCAGTCAATGCACTTCTGTCACTTGTAGTAGGTACCTCTGGGTAATGGCTTAGATACCCCTATAGCCTATACAGGGCCATGCACCCCTGTCCCTCTTCTGAATGAAGTTAAACCCTGCCAATGGAACCAGGAAAGTTAGTTTCAAGAGGTGCAATTGTAGGGTTGAATCAGGGGTGGATCAGCAGCTTGTGTTATTAATTGGGCAATGGGAAGGGAATCTTGGATGGTGAGATGGTCTGTAAAGAGAGCTTTTCTTGAAGAACACAACAGTAGCTTGGTGCTGGTCTTGGATCTAAACAACAGATTGCAAGATTGCGCTGTTGCCGATCATGCACAGCAAATGGTCCAATATGGGTCCAGATACTGCTCTTTCTGGGGTGGTGAAATGTAATATTCAGTTCCTCTGGGTATTTCAGTTTCCAGTACATCAGTTTCAGTTTCCCACATCCGAAATACAGGCAAGTGGAATCCCATTTCAGTCAGTAGGCTCTTGAGTATGCCATCTTACTGATAATGTTTGCCTGTGAAAATTGCATTTCTCTATGCTTGATTTTATGCAAAGTATAGCAGTGGATGACACAGATATATACAATATGAGTGGAAAAGTGTGTTTTCAGTTCGCTCGGGCATGTAATTAATTCATTGTAATTACATACCTGTCTGTTTTATGGTCTCTTAAATTCCGCATTCGGATAGTTTCCAAAGGGCATTTCTGGAGTATCTTTCACTTTGATTCTTACAGAGTCTTGCCCCTCGTGTTGCTTAGAGTAGGGGGTAATGGTTCAGTCATTAATACCCTTGCATGGCATTCGTTCGAAGAAACTGTCTGACAAGCCAAATGCATTACTCTTTGGAAAGAGGGGCCAGTCTGCTCACAAATTGATCTGGATATGCCTTTGGTCTGCTGTGGCCACATTAATATTTCCTGCAGCAAGTGTTTCCCCAACAAAGTAAATACCAAATGTCTGCCTGAAAGAGATGACCTTGAAAAATATCTGTAGCAAGGGCAGGAAGCACTCTGGATGTGTATGGAAGTGTTTCAGATTGCTATCAACTGCAACAAACCAAGATTAAATGGGGCACAGTGATAACATTATTGAACCGACCACAGATCAATGCTTGATAGGGCCACTGAAGTCCTCGCCTCAATGCCATGTAGTGCTTACAAATGTGAAAAAGTTTGTAAGCTTTTTGAAATTAGTGTATATGGCATGGCTTTTAAAATCACAAATATATAACAAAACACATACAAAAAAATCAGTCAGTCAATCAATCAGTCACTATTTACATGCCAACAAAGCATGTAAACAAGGCATACCTCACATGGCATCTCAGTCCCCAGACCTCAGCAAAATTGAAAACCTGTCCCTCTCCCATCTTGTGAAATGTTATAGGTGAAGATTTAGTGCCGTCTTGTTGGCAAAAGGAGGTTGTAAAAAGTATCAACATTAAGAGTGCCAATAATTGTGGCACAGATGATTTCAAGTAAAATAATTGTTTCTTAATGTGGAATTTATTTTCTACTAAATACAAGATTGGATTTTTCTCTTTTTTGCATTGTTGTATATAGTTTTTTTTAAATAATGTATTTCATAGAAGCCTAAGAACACATCTTAATGAGGGGTGCCAATTATTGTGGAGGGCACTGTAACTCAGTCTACTGATAATTTTTCTGCCTTTCTTCTTTCAATGCACTGCATGACCCTGACTGTCATTTAATATTTGCAGAATGGGTGATAAATCCTAATTTTCCCTATCAGGTGCTTTTTAGTAATGAAGCACATTTCCCCATGAATGGTGAGGTCAACACAGAATCACAGATACTGATTGCCCTTGCTGGACTGATACGTCTAACACTATCTTAACTCTAAGGTCTTGATCTAGTCATGGTATGGTATGGTATTTGGGGTACTTGTGGGTCCTTTATTTGTTGATGGAACATTAACTGTTTGAGGACCAAGGGACATATTTGTCTAATACTTCTAAATAGACACCAAATTTCAGGACCGTAAATTGTTTCAATTGCATTTGGCATCCATTTAAAGTATGAGACAAATATTACCCTCAGTCATAAGCGCTGACTATTACACAAGGTTCTTAGATGTTCTATAGAAAATGTTTGCTTAATTGTTGTCAGATAATTAAAAATATCCTGATTTTTTCCAACAAGATGGCACCCTGCTGGATGTCTATTTGTGAGGTCATGTCAAGTAACCTCACTGTGAGGACAAAGAATGTTGTTCATTTAATAAGGCAAAACGTTTGATGCTTATACATTCAGCCAGATGTTTAGTGAAAATTCACAGTTACTGGGATATAAGCCTTATCATTATCAATCATACATGGTGGAAAGCACACTGAACACTTCTATAAACCTCATGATCCTATAGAAATGGCTGAGAAATGAAATGAAGTTGACCAGATGAACATGAAATATCTAGAGCTCATACAGTCTGTAATGAAAAACCTCAAAGCAAATGTAAGCAACACTGCATTTTTTAAATTTGCATTTTCCCAACAGTCCCAACTTCTGATGGTTGTAGAAAGTGAGGGGGTGATGAAATATGTCATCAGTAAAAAGGCCCACAAGTGTGGTGAGATAGAAGAGAAAGAAGGTGAGTTATGTGAAGTGGTGGGAGATACTCAAGGAAGGAAGAGTGGTGACTGGAGACTTCAATAGCAATGTTGCTGAAGGGGCAACAACAACAAAAAACTCATATTTATAAAGAAACAGAGATGATGGGATGTTGGATATGTACAGTGTCAAAAAGAACACAGGTGAATTATGTCCTATCAATGTGATTCAACCTGAAAGAGACTTTAAAGTGGTGGTAGGAGACAATGCAGTTTATACAACACCAGATGGTGGTTTTAAGGATGACTATAAGCGTGGATAGGCAAATAAGCCAAGGATCAAAGTTGAAAGAGAAAATCAGGGAGATGATGAGACAGATATTGCTTGTTGTTAAAGCAGTACTGGGAGGGAGGGAGTCAGTCATTTAAGAAGGAAATTGGTGAGGCATCTGGACAATTAAACAAGTAATCACAAACTTGGTGATGGAATAAGCTAGTACAGGACAGTGCAAATAAGAAAAGCTTAAATAAATTGGATAGTCGGAGATAGAAAGAGCACAGGAGTGCATAGCAGTGTGACATAACATGAAGAGGTAGCAAAGAAGGAAAGGAGCGAAAAGCTGCTCTCAAAGTAAAGAAAAATGACTTGTATTGTTAGTTGAGCAGACAGAGGGAACAAGCTGAGAACAATATCAGGTTTAAAATAAGAATCTGGATGAATATGAAGATTAAATTAAATATGGGTTCATACAGTTTTTCTTTACAGACGACCATACTTTCATCTTGAAAGTGAATATACACTGCTCACAAAACTTAGGGGATATTTAAAAATTATTATATTATATATTAAAAATATTAATAATTAATATCTCCTAACGAAATTTCCCCTATTTTTGAGAGCAATGTATATTAATGTAGCAGTATCTTCTGCACAGTTTCTTCCTGCATGATGCAATTTTTCAGTGAAGAATGTTAATCACTTTCCTTCTAATCTGTGACAATGATGGATCCTATTGTTTTATCAATTTAAGCCTTTATCAGTCTTTAAAGTTTGGCATTTATTTCAAAGTGTGTTTCTGCATACAGATTGCCTAAGTCAACAGTGAGAAAATAAAGCCATTGAACTTAGTGACTACCCAATTAACGCTGAGTCACTGGGGCAGTCTGAATATAAATGATCAAGTACATCAAGTTCTGTGTTGGGCATCACAGTGATGAGGTGGTTAGCGCTGCCGCTTCACATCTCTGAGAGCCCTGGTTTGATTCCTGACATTGGGTTTGGCCTGTGTGAAGACTTTATGTCCTTCCTGTTCTTGCATGAGTTTACTCTGAGTACTCCGCTTTCCTGCCACATTCTCAAGACGTGTTAGGTTAATTGGTGTGAGTATGTGCCATACGATGGATTGGTACCCCGTTTTGGGTTGTCCCTGCCTTGCACCCTGTGCCATCGGTTGACTGGTATAAGCGGATAAGACAATGAATGAATGAAAGATTTTGTGTCAGTGATGGGAGTGGATAAGGTATAGCCTTAAAAGCAAGATTCTGCTACAAAAACACTGTTCACAAAAATTCATTGAGCAATGTCTATGTCATTACCATTACTTTATTCATCCATCTTTATCCATACATCTTGGTAATGTGCTTGTCTCTTCTCATTTAGCCTGTTATATTTGAGTCCAATGAAATGACAATTCTAAATAAATAGATGAAAAGTAGCTTCAAGATGAAAGAGAACTGCCTATGATGAACAATGTTGATGAATGCACACTGCTCACGAAAATGTGAGGATATATTAAAATGAATACCAAGAGGATCCCACAAGAATTCCTGGACAATCTAACCCTGTTCATGCCCCATCACTGTCAGTGTGTTTTGGCAGTCTTGGGTGATCGTACACTCTACTGAACAGTCAATGTGTATCATCCAGTTTAGCATACTTCTGTTCACCCCAATGTATATGTCATAATTGAGTTTTCATCTCATTTGCTGTAATCAAACAACTCTCTTTGACTTTTCATTTGCTTTCCTGGTGCTCTTGTTTATAAAAGAAATGCTTATTTTTAATTGCTTCATATTCTATTAGATTTTGAATCACTTATTTTTTGTGAGCAGTGTATATCAGCCAGAAAAAGCTTATATTTTATCATTTTATACCCATTTTGTGGCCTTGAAAAAACCTGTCTAATCTCAGCATGACTCCATTTTGGAAACAGGGTAATTCTTTCTTTTCCAGTCTTGTCTCATATACTGGATAGCGTAGATGATTTTAGTTTGTAAAAAAGACAACTACACGTTTGTTAACCAATTTTGGATTCACAGAACTCTGGGTAATATTAAGTAAGCTTTACCTGCCTCAATGTTGTCCACATTTGATACAGCCTCAGTAGGCATGTATCATACATTACTAAAATTTGCTAATTGGAGGTACCTTTTTGGAGACGGCATGGATCACTGACAGAGAGTGATTAAGAAAATGACAAATATACGACTATCACAAAAATGTAGTAGGAGTGGAATAAAGTTGGCATTAATAAAAATCTGCAGCAACAGGCAGCGTATAGCATTTTGTAAATATGTGCACAGTTCTTGACAGGAAGTCTGTAACTAATTTCATGTCTGGGGCAAACCATGGCAAATGGCAGACAGGCTTTTTCAGGGCAATGACTTTGACAGCTCTATTATTGCCAATGACAGAGAACAGTACTCCCTAAAATAACTATACCTGAGATAGGAAATAACATCGATAGCAATGATCGAGAAGAGCACTAAACTGAGCAGGTAGTCCTAACTGATAATTTGTAGTTAGGAAGCACTGTATTTTGGGTTTAAAGTGTGAATGGCAGCAGATGAACAAAAGTGGATGTTACTTGTTAGTGCCTCACAGATCTGCTGTGCCATCAATAATCCTGAGATCTATACTGGACAAAAATACAATCGCAAAACTTTTATTTTTGCTCCCAATTTTACATGAACTTAAAGACCTAAGACTTGTTCTATGTACAAAAAGATTTTTTCCCCAGATATTGTGCACAAATTTGTCTAAATTTGTGGTAGTGAACACTTCTCCGAGATAATCCATCCACCTCACAGGTGTGGCATATCAAGATGCTGATTAGGCAGCAAGATAATTGCACAGGTGTACCTTAGGCTGGCCACAATAAAAATGCCACTCTGAAACGTGCAGTTTTATCACACAATGCCACAGATGTAGCAAGTTTTGAGGGAACGTGCAACTGGTATGCTAACTGCAAGAACAGTTCACCACAGCTGTTGCCTGTAATTTGAATGCTCATTTCTTTACCATAAACCATCTTCAAAGACTTGCAGAAAATTTGGCAGTACATCCAATCGGTCACACAATTGCAGACCACATATAACCACATCAACCCAGGAGCTCCACATTCAGCATCTTCACCTCCAAGATTGTCTGAGATTAGCCACCCGTACCACTGCTACAAAAAAATGTTTTGCATAACCAAGGTATTTCTGTATGTCAGAAAAGCACATTTGCTTTTTGGAGACATATCGTCTCCTGATAACTGAATGATGGAGGCAGTTACTGCACTCTGGTGTGGCCTGGGCATGATGGGTTTTTGTTGATGAAGACCAGTAGACTGATGCTGAGGTGGAGGAACATCTAGGCGTGTGGTGCAGGAACTGATACCAAAACATCAGCTCGGAGAGAAAAGAGAAAATGTAGTTACTTGTTGGTTAGTAGCTCTATTATCAATCACTGATGATAATCACTGATAATATGTGCAGCACGAGACTCTGGCAGCATCAACTATAACAGCATAGCTATAAGGGGAAGAACCAGAAGGCAAGAGTCAACCTGAGCCTGCGTAAATAAGAATGTCTTAGCCTAGAATTTGGAATTTGGATAGTGTCTGAATCTCAAACTGAAGTGGGAAGTTTATCCCATAGTTGGGGGCCAAGTATGAGAACGTTTTTCCCCCTGCTGTGACTTTTTTTTAATTCTAGGAACTGAAAGAAGTCCTGCACTAGTCCTGCACAGCTGGCTTAGTTAATTTAGAGATTCTTAGAACAAGATGCTGCTTTCTACATAGTCATATATAAAACTCTGGGCATCTTTTGCTGATTAACTTTTTCAGTACTCGTAAAGAGAACTGTACTGTAAAGAGAGAGTACACTAACTAAGAAGCTGGTATCTGTATATATCATACAACATGACTACTAGCAAATCTAAAAGAAAATATCACGTCGGTATGAGCATTATAAGTAGTGTGTGTTTAAACCTAGTTTCCATTTTTGTTCTTCTGTGCTTGATAGCAAATATCTGATCTATTCGTGTGTTTTTTGTTTACAGACCCCCAGATTTATTCAGTAATGCACATCTGTCATGGGACTGAAACAAACATAGCTTTCATCAAACTAGCACATGAGACTGAGTAGCCTTTATTCTCCTTATGCCTTAAGGGCTTTGACTGGTAATGTAAAAAGAACAAGACTCAACATCCAGGAAGTAAGTTTCAAGTCACTATTTACAAGCAAAACTAAGAATGACTGGAAGACTGCCTCTGTCTTTGTCCTTGGTAACTTATGTTTCTTTATGCATTCTTGCTAGTGGCGATCTTTTCAAGAAAAAGGTAGCTTAGTGCTTAAATAAATAACAAATGCTGGATTTGTTTAGGTTTCACCATGTTAAAAATCTTATCTTTAAGAATACACAACTCTCTTCACAGATTCAGATTTAGGGCGAGTTTGTCTATTGAAATGAAATGTAGGAAAGAGAGACACGTTCATTTTGAACTCTTGGCCTCAGGTCTATCCTTTGGTTGTCATTTTTTGAATGAAATGCACTGTTTAATTTATGCTCAGTCACTTCATTTTGATTAATTCTCAAAAGGTACACTACATGAATCAATATGCTATATAAAGAAAAAAAGAATACCCATGCTACATGGATGAAAGAAAAAACTTCCAAATATCAAAATGCTAGCAATACTTGCACATAGGTCTGTCAGAAGAAAAAACTATCCATAATGTTATTTGCAGCATCCTGCTAGTTCATATTAGGCTGGATTCATTCTGGCATGTATTATGAGTGATTCCCCACTCTTGTCACTTGATTAAATTTCCATTAGCCATGCTTACCAGTTGTTATGGCATGGAGCACTGCTGAAAGATGTTCTCCAAATGTGATTTCCATGATGAGAGCAAAGGTGGGATAATGACAAAGCAACATGATTTAAGTACCAGCACAATGTGACAGTGTCTATCTCTCTCTGTCTCTCTCTCTGTCTCTCTGTCTCTCTCTCTCTCTCTCTCTCTCATTTCTTTGTCTCTCACAAGATCACACGATCATCACAATCAAAGCACAGAGAAAGATACAGACAGTAAAAATAACTGACACAGAACAGTGCTGTAATACTTAGGGCCATTTGAATCATATGGTTTATAATATATCTAAATAATCTAATAATATAACAGCTATCAGGAGTTTTGTACACCTAAATGAGAAGCTACCACCAGATATGTCTATGCATTTTAATTTGGATAATCACATAAGGACACGTCTCTAAATCCGAGGACTGCAACTGTAGGATTCGGCTGTACACATGTTTTCAGATAGAATGATGCTGAATGTTAGCCACGAGGCATCTCATTCACGCTAATGACCAGCAGGATTAATTAGCAGTAGGAGGATGGGCAGCATGGAGACCAGTCTCCCCCTCATTAATTCGCTTGCAGGTGTTCTCCTGCCACTCACTCCCCCTCCGTCTGCACACAGATAAGATTGACGAGAAACTAGCCCACACTGGCTCAATCTTATTAGCCCTTGGCTGAAATCATACCACAGAGACAACTTTCAGTCTAGGGCAGCTGGAAATGAGAGCTAGAATGTGGCAGAAAAGACATTAGACTCTATATCAAATAGAAATGGTGATATTGTATCACATGGAATCGTTGGGGGCTCATCGTTACTGAGATATGTCAACATCTGCTAGACAAAGACTCAGTTGACCTGATTTAACATAATGTGAGGTTTAATATGTTTAATTTACCCCCCTCCCCCCTACTATCTGCCAATAGGCTGTTTAGTTCTGGCTAGTTAACGTGAAGTCATGTACAACCCCAAATTAAAATAAAAATGGCACAGGATGGAAAATTCAAATACAACCACATAAAATTGTGCCCAATTAGCTATTTTTCTCCCTATTATTATGTGACTCGTTAGTGTTATGAGGTCTCAGGTGGGAATGGGAAG
Organism: Parotocinclus haroldoi; assembly: GCA_034779995.1. Taxonomy (NCBI): domain Eukaryota; kingdom Metazoa; phylum Chordata; class Actinopteri; order Siluriformes; family Loricariidae; genus Parotocinclus; species Parotocinclus haroldoi. Next base: position 39,817 of record JAUZST010014096.1, read on the forward strand.
TAGGTGTATTACATTTTTGTCGCTCTCACACTCTCTCATATTGGTCACTGGAAGTTCAACATGGCACCTCATTACAAAAAAATTGTGGATATTTATAAAGTGATGACCTACGGTATTAGACAATTGCCAATGCCCTGAAAGTGAGCTGCAGCGCTGTGGCCAAGACCAATACAGCAGTTTAACAGGACAAGTTCCACGCAGAACAGGTCTGCCAAAAAAGTAGAGTGCACATGCTTAGTGTCATATCCAGAGCTTGTTTTTTTAAATAGATGTAGGCGTGCCAGCATTGTTGCAGAGGTTAAAGGGGTGGGGGGGTCAGCCTGTCAGTGCTCACACTATACACCGCACACTGTATTAAATTGATCTTCATGGCTGGCATCCCAGAAGGAAGCCTCTTTTAAAGATGATGAACAAGAAAGCCTGAAAACAGTTTACTGAAGACAAGCAGACTATAGACATATTAATGGAAATATCCCTTAATTTTTGTGAGCAGTATGGTGTATATAGTGTATAGTGTAGATAAACGTGTGCTATATAGCTTAACTGCAGATATAGGAATATAGTTTATATAAAGTATATAGATGCAAGAGGCTTTTTGGGCTTATCCCCTGCAAGGTGTTCCCATTTAATCACCAAGACTGCTTGAGGGAAGAGCCTCTCAGTGTTCAGCTGCAGTATCTTTTTCCTGACTTCATCACTGAGAAATGGCAATGATCCAGGTGACTACGGTCCTTAGCTATCCTCCCTGCACCGCCATATGTAAATGTCCTGTAGAGAAGGGGCACTTAGTGGCAAGCTCTGCTGAGTGCACCACCCTGGACAGTGCTTTTTCATCCTGCTCTTTGGCATTGAGATACCATGCTGTGATGTTGCCACTCTAGAGGCTCTCTATGATGCATGTGGATCATAGCGAGTGCCCAAAACTGGCCAGGTTGTGTTGGAAGTGTGTATTGTTTGGTTTGTTATGTGGTTTGACTATGATAGAGTCTTGGTGAGTTGGACACCAAGGCATTTAAAACTCTCTCTGGCACTGTGGCTGTGGTTCCTGCATCTTGCATCAAAATCCACAACCAGCTCCTTTGTCTTGGCAACATTCAGGAAAAAAGTCATTTTCCTGACACCTCAAGCAAATAGGGCTCTTATTGTGTGTCATCAGCAAACTTAACATGCCTGTTGGAACTGCTGCTGGTATACCTGGAGTTCAGCAATGGGCTGAGAACACAGACCTGAGGTGCTCCTGTGCGGATGGTAACTAAGATACAGTTGATGATGTGTTCCCTGCTATCACCAACTCAGATTGCCCAGACAGACTTCCTGAAAATATTTGACAAAACTGAAGATAGAGGAGAGCAGGTTCAGGTGCCCGAGTTTTGTTGTGAGCATGGAATGAACAAAGTTGTTAAATGCCTGTCTATGGATAGGAGGTAGATATACTGCTTACTAAAATTACTGGATATTAATTAATGGGAGATTTCCTTTTGATATATCCCCAAAGTAAGTAGTATACAATCATTGAGTTCATCCATTGAACCTGCATAGAGAGAGGACCATTATAAAGTCGATAGCGCTCAACATTTAATGGAAAAGAAAAAGTCAAGACCTGCTATAACTGCCAAGGTCAAATAAGAGCCTTTCAAGTGAAGACCTACATAAATGACAAAAGTGTGTACTTACTTACAGCACACACAACCGCATTCTAATCTGCTTCTAGAAGCAATATCATCACAAAATGATTAATTTTGAACTTCAAATATTTATTTAAGTTTTCATGGCTACAAATTAATTGCGTAAGGCATAACATAACTGGACTCTCTATCAGTGGAAATATTCTCTAGCACATCAGCAAAACATTCTTTATAGCAATAAATACTTAGTGTGCCCTCAAGGTACATCTTTCGATGCAGCAGATACTGCTGTATCTGTCACATGGGAGGCAAACAATATAATGTACCTATATAATTTATTTAACCTGAATAATTATATCTTAAAATCTTTTCTATTGTGAGAACATTGGTATGACAATGTTTGTACCTGGGAACTATCTTGCATCACTTCCACAACATATATCTCATTACCATTTTATTTTAAAACAGTTGAGAAATGTTTGTGCTTATTCTAATAAGCTGCACTTGTCACTTTAATTAGTACATTTTCAGTTGCATAAATTACATGTAATTTTACAGGATTGTAAACACCTAACTGTAAATCGCCTAACTGAAAATAAATTCAGAATGCACAGATTTCACTGATTTATCTTTTTTTTTAAATCTGAGATTTTGCAGTTTATTGTATTTAATAGATAGATATATTGACCTCTTGATTAGTGTTATTTGCTATTGGCTAGATGCACTTTGTATGCATCAATCTGCTCTTAGCAAATGGTCATAAATGTTATCTTGTTTGTTAAAGGAAATTAATAGGCTCACAACTGACTACATAATTTTGTATTTGAGTGGTGAAGAATAATTATTCTCAGCACAACATACTTGGCTCTGGACGAATAACCAATAATGATAAAATGAGTTCAAATCCAGGCTCCAAAAGGACCTATGGCAAGTTCTTTAGCTTTCAACTTCAGGACGCTTGTTAAGGAAAGTGGTGATTACATGATATTCCTTTACTGATGAACAACAGAAGGACTACAGTCAGTAACTGTGTATGCGGAAGTAAGAATAACAATAAAATATTGTACCACCTAGACTGTAGACTGTATTTATTTTTGACAAATTGTCAAATTCTCAATGTGGATTATTTATATTTTTTTTATATTAGAAGCACTTCATACTGAGTTCATACAACTGTGTAAACTTTGAGAATGAAGACTTTGAAAGAGAATATGATCTAATTATTAATTCTGTAATGCTGTTATTCCCTACAAGGGGGAGTGTCCCGGTCCCAAAGTGAATTGCACAGTTTGGTGGCCTCATTCTGTTAGGGGATTTATTTAATGTCATGTATTTTTAGTAACTCATGTAATTGTTTGTGCTTTAATATATCACAAAAAGCAAGTGTTTTGATGTAGTATTGACCGTTTGCAGGTCTTTACTTACCATCTTGGTGTTTGTGGAAGGTCCTAAGACTATATTACCTTTTTAATTCATTAAAATGTGCATCAATAATAAAAAATAAATAAATAAAATGTCTATTTTAGTTTGCTGCCTGCCGAGGGTTTGTTTGTGTTGTTTTGTAGAAAAATAATACACTGCAGATACATATTTGATGTGCAACATTAACATGAATTTGTAGGCATACATTTGTACACATCAGCATGCATATATCTGAAAACTACCTCAAAGAACATTTTAATTTTAGCCAACTCATTCACTCAATAAAAACCCAAAGAAGAAATCATGGCAGAAAAATAAATCAGAACTGGCAGTGATATCACTGATGGAGCGATTGGCCATTAGGATGTAAATAGCAAACACATCTGAAGAGGACACAGAGTATGAATTTTAGGTCGGTTTAATGAGACCATCAGGCAGAAAAACCACATTCAGCCCTAATATTTAAATTCCAAAGCTAATTTGGAGCAATGACATTTTTAAAATAACCATTTAATAAGTTACAACCCAAAATCAGAAACATTAGCACAGTATGAAAATGCAAATATAAAAACCCACTTACATTTACTTTAACTTTCCTTTCATTACAGACCGTATTACACCAGGATGTTTCGTGTTTTGTCTGGTCAACTTAATTTAATTTGTAATAAATCATCCATTCTTGCATTTCAGGCTCTGTAACACATTCCAAAAAGTTGGGTAGTAAAGCATTTACCACTCTGTAATTTTTCCACTCCTTCTCACAGCATTTAAAATATGCTTTGGCACTGAGGATACCGAGTGATGAAGTGTTTATTCCTGCAAACACATCTGGTGTGCAACAATACGATGATCATCGTCGTTGCATTTTTCGTTTCAGAATTCTCCACACACATTCTGTACTGGGAACAGGTCAGAACTGCTGTCAGGCCAGTCCAGTACCCCCTACTCTCTCCTTCCACAGCCATGCTTTTGTAATGTATGCAGCATGTGGTCCTGCTAAAAAAAATGTGATTATAATAAGTCTTCTTGAAGACAGCATATGTTGGTCTAAAAACTCAGCGTACTTTTCTGCATTAATGCTGCCATCACAGAAGCGTAAATTACAGGTGATTTTAACATGAGCCTCAGCACTAAATTGTTTCATTCTGTGAACATTGTGACCTACAAAATTGCACTATAAGCTATATATACACATAGCAATATATACACTTAACACTTATACATCATGTACTCCTGTGTGGCAGAAACTCACTTGGGGCATTTATAGGGACATTGTCAAGACAACCTGTCCAAACCCAGCGTCAAAATGGTGTTTTAAGTCACTTAAGGTGTCATGGTTGCTGGTGCTAGATGGACTGGTATTGTAGCCCATCCACTGTATTGAGTATTTCAGAAACCGCTGATCTACTAGGATTTTCACATACAGCCATCTCTAGGGTTTACAGAGAATGTTAAGCAATAATAAAAAAAAAAATAGACAATAGAATATTAATAAAACATTGCTTTACATGACACAAGTCCTGATTTCTGCTATGATATTCAAATGGAAGGGTCATAATTTGATGCAAACAACATAAAAGCATGGATCAGTAATGTCTTGTGTCAAAGGCTGCTGCTTATGATGTAATGGTAAAGGGGACATTTTCTTGGCACATTTTAAGACCTTACCAATTGAGCATTGTTTAAATACCACAGCTTACCTGAGTATTGTTGTTGACCATCCGTCCATTTCAACAGTACATCTTCTGAATTCCAGCAGGATAACACACCATGTCACACCATAATCAAACATTTCTTGAACATGGCAATGAGTTTACCGTACTTACATGGACTCCACAATCACCAAGGTCTCAATCCAAGAGAGCACATTTTGGATGTGGTGGAAGAGGAAAGTAACATCTGGATGTGCAGGCAAAAAATCCACAGCAATTGCAGTATGCTATCATCCAAGTACGGACCAAAATCTCTGATAAATGTTACCAGCATCTTGATGAATTATTATGGCAGTTCTGAAGGCAAAAACAAGGTCCAACCCAGTATTAGCAAGAAGTTCCTAATAAAGTGGGTGTATATGGCTAGTGGCTTTTAATATAGGTGAGCATCAAATGTTTGTATATTTGTCAACCACTATGTTGACAGGTGTGCATGTTGGTATTCTAATACAAACTGAAGCCGTCAATTACTTCTTTACTCTGGCATCCTATATTCCTCTAGTAGAGATGCAGTTACTTGTGTTGCATAACACAAAGCCAATTTACAAAATGGCCCATTTTGTTATTTTAGCTTTGTAAACTGTAAATATTGTAAATAAACTGTAAGACTTACAGGCACAGATTTAAACAACATGTAGTCAATAGTCAGCCATGTTTTTGATTGATGATTCGCTGACTGACAACTGGTTACGAGGTTCTGTCCCATTAAAAGATCAAACGGTCTTCATGAGCAATGCTGTGCATTAAGGCAGGGCAAACAAAGTGCCCTGGTGAGATATTTTCTTTGCAAAATTTCCAATGAAGTTTGTGTGCAGACGAATAAAGGATTAATTTTGTCCAGTGAGCGTAATCTTTCATCCTATACCAAACAGCAGATAAGCATGACTAACACCTGGATATGCACAGGTTTCACTGAGTGTCTATTATCTTTGTGTCAAGGAGATTTGACCTACACGCTGTGCTGTTCACTAGAAAAATATTTCATTAAATGATTGAACCGTGTGATATTGCACTCGATCATTTAAATCGTTAAAATATTGAATTCCGTCAAGATTATTGAATAATATAGACACTGATATTTTGATAAAATTGAAGGAGATTGTGGGCTTCCTTTCTAGTCTTAAAACAATCGCCTGAGATAGATACTCATTTAATTCACTCCACAGAGCACAAATCACGATTCCATCATCTTCCATTTATTAGTATCAAACCACTGCTACAAAATTACATCAAACATGATGAAAATGAAATTGCATACGTGCTATTCACAATGTAAACTTTAAAGTAATTAAGGTATATGATTCTTTTTTCTTGACAAATATCAATATATATCAATGCCACTTAAAGCCATATATGTCATTCCAGTGATCTAGAGGCTATAAATATACAAACTCTATCCCTGGTGTCTAAAGGACCTCCATAAACATTTAGATGACCAGTTCAAACTTCTCATCACAAAAAGTACTTATATAATGAATTAAAACAAAATATGGATCCCCAAATATGCTTGTCAGGTTCACACTACACAGATACCACCCTTTAAAAAACTAGAATGTAAAGTTTCGAATAGTTACCAAATAACACAGAAATGAAGGCCATAGGAGCCTGCACACTTAGGGAGCTTAAACATTGTTCATTGTAATCATCTCAGTATGAAACACAGGAATACTATTTGGGCCAAATGCAGACTTTGTCAACCAAATGTTTCGGATGAAGCTTGATAAGAATTCAGGGATTAGCAAAATCAATGAGTTTTTGAGATCAAGGATTAGATAAAAGCAAGGATAACAGGGTTACATAGACAAGTGTGCTCTCATATGATTTGGGCCACACACGACTTTTTTTGACAACATTTAGAACATTATCAAGAGGGATAAAACTATGCACTCATTCAGTTTGACAACAGACTCATTCTGTAATTTAATGCTGTAGTCTGAATATTAACTGAATAGTGAGGGTTCCTTTTAGATTATCAAGAGATTGAATATAGGAGTCCATAGTACTGTCAGTATTAAAAGTATTCGTGTGCTGTAGTGGCACAGGGTCTAGGTCTAGGGTCCAATCTGGTCTAGGGTCCAATTGTTGTAGGCATTTGAACAATGTTATTAACCCTCAATTGATTGGACTGTAATTTAAGTTTGTGTCAGTTGTAAGTCACTCTGTATAAGCGTGCCTGCTTATTGATTAAATGTAAATATACTCTGGGTTAAGCTTTCTGGCCTTAGCATGGTGACATGGAGCCCAGTTCTATTGGGTTGGGGGAGATAAAAGGGTAACAAAAAGAGTATACATGAAAACTCAGGACTTCTCTTCTCTATGCCAACCTTTGTTCACTTTTATTTCAGTAGTATTTAAACTCTGGTGCCTTGAGCTGCAGGGAAATTAATTTTTTTAGTTGAGCTTTGAATTTCAGCTTTTAGATTTTAGTACTCAAAGGCACCTTTAAATACATGAACTAAGCAAACACTGTTCTGTGTTACAGAGGAACAGATATCTATTTACTGAAGGTGCTTGCTTTAGTTAGTGTCAGTAAAGAGCTGCCAAATTTGTGTACTGCATTTTTGTATGTGTGTTTTGAATTGTTAGAGAGATGGTATTGAAAGGGAGATCTATGGAATTTCTTTAACGGGTACTAGAGATAAACATTCAAGCGCCACTCTAGTTTGAACACTACTAATTCTGAAACAAAACAGGAACAAGAGTGATATTAATGGTGCAAATAATTTAAATTTGCAGGTTTGTGGTTGTAGCAAGAAGATTCTAATTTTAGAATCCGCAAAATTTACAGTTAAAAGAAAAAATGTAAATCACGTAAAGTATGCAAAAAAAGCTAGTTTAAAAAGAAAATAGTTTAAATGGTTGGCATTATTAACATAATTTACAGTACTGAACTACTGATCTGTGGGGTCCAGGTTTCAAATCCAAACACTACCAAGTTTCCAGCTTTGGACCTGTGAGCAAGGGCCTTAATCCTCGATTGTACATGGTAACTTTTTAATTGTTTTATGTTGCTCTGCTCTTGTCTCTCTCATGCTTCTAAAGGCTCTGACCTGTTGAGGCATGGACCTTATAAGACCTGTACTCTGATACTAGGTGTACTGTGATATTGGAGACAGAGCCTGCTAACAGACCCTGTATGTTACAAGGTAAGGCCTTCATGGAACCGAGTTTTTTGTCCAGTACATCCTACAGATGCATGACTAGACTGAGATCTGTGGAATTTGGCAGGGTAAAGGGAACATTTCTTGAGCACGTTTTCATGGTTGGTCTCTCAAACCATTTCTGACAATTTTAGCATTACAGGGTACATTATCCTACTGAAAGAGGCTACTGCCATTAGGGAATACCTTTGCCATGAAAGGTTTTGTTGTGTAGTAATTGGTCTGCAGCAATATCTGATAGGTGGTATGTGTAACAGTAACATTCACACGAATGCCAAGGCCAAAGGTGTCCCAGAGCTTCACGCTGTGAATTCTGTTCACTTCATCCATCAGTGGTTTTAATGTTATGGCTGATGAGTGGAACTGTAAGATCCTGTTTTGAAGTATTGTAGCGGACTTTCATGTGTTCCCTATTTAGTCATAGCTATTTTCTATCTTCTAACAATTTCCCTTGCCTCGCAGTAACCAGCTTGGAAGGGTGAGAGCTGGCTGTGCTTCATTTCACACTCTTTCCTGAGCTGTGACATTACTGGGTATATCAACATGCTATCAGGAAGGCACTAACTGCAGCTTTTCTATGCATGAACTCTGCGTTTGGTGAGTGGTCTAATTGACATTAATAGAGACGCAAATTAATCTCTAAATGACTGGATGAATGCTTAATGGTTGCACCTCTCCAAAATTCAGGGCTGTGAAATTTCCCTAAATCAACTGTAAACCATTCTAGTAAACTAGAGTAGACTTTGAGACTCAGCAGTGACAGACTCAAAATGCCACTGTAGTTACAGACAGTTACCAAGTAATGTTGTAGAAACCTGCGGCATCCTTATAAATGCTCATTTATCCCACACTCCTCCCATTAATGTTCCATGTGTTGAGAATGCCTCATCAGTTTCACAGAGCGCCCTGGATTAGATAGCTCTGTTAAAAACGTATAGCTTTATCAGGAATGCTGCATCATTGCCTGGCTAACTTATTTTCCAGCTCACTGAGAATAATGAGGGCTGTACCGACAAATACTTGGGATGAAAAAACCCTTAAGCCACACAGTCTCATTTAGGAGCTACCTAGTATTTATGGTGATTACAATACCACCGGGTGAATCTAGACATTTTAATTCATTCGTGCTACTCATGGCAATGTCTGGAGCATAGGAACCAGACACGTCAGTTGAGACAGTAAATCAGAAATAAACTAAAGGATTTTGTTCAATAATAACCAAAGCTACTGACTAGGACTGTATTAACAGTTTTATCTGATCGGCTGGTCTCTGGCAGAGTGCTGCTGGGAGGATAAATGCTTGTGGCCAGGTGAAGCAGCACCCTGTAGCACTTCACCAAATCCCTCATCAAAAACTGACAAAGGCACAGGAAGAACTTTATTAACTGCCAGGTTAGATGAATCTTTCCTCCTACCCACATCCACCTTGCTCCACAAACTGGCTTTTAGAAAGATGCCAGAACCATATACAGGTGAGACCCAGCTGACCATGCTCTGAATTCACAAGGTCCTTTTTTATTTTTTAAAGAGAAAGTGTGCAGCAGGCAAACAGCAATTCAGATAGTATTAATAAAAGACGACAGAATCTGTGTACTGTATCATATTCTGTAGGAACCAAACCATCGAACACTGCTCAGGCACTCAAACCAAGTGGGCTGGTTTAATACAGAGCTAAAATGAGGAACTGTCTTTTTTTGCAGCTCACTAAAGAGGTTTAAAAAAAGGCAACAGTTCATTATAGTTTTATGACTCCTTTTGATTCAGCATGAAGAGACCACCATGTGCAGCCACCGTGCAAGGTTTATATCTCTGAAATTGTATTTCAGGTTAATGAGAGAAAGTGGGAGTGCTTAGACAATGCAAGCAATTAAAACAGCTTTGAATATTAATGCATGCAAAAAAAGGTGCAATTATTAAGTCATTAGACGTTCTGAATGTAAAATTGCAGCATGTTTACCTGATATTTACATACTCTTTTGTGAGGCTGTTACCTTTTAGAATAATTATGCATGCATGTATAACCTCTGGCTGTTGTAATGCCCTGTTTTTAACTTGGGTAATGTTAGTGATATTTTACTCAGAATACATATAGAATGTGTAAGTGTGCCAGATCACTCTGTCAGACAGTTATAATAAAATGACTGCTGTCTGGTATCACCACATACTGTATATGCGCCACAGTTTTAGAAGGGCAAGTGGAAATCCTTGTATTTACAGTTCTGTAAGTCACACGAAGCTTTTATATGGTATATTTTAAAGGCACATTTTTTACAGTACGTTTTTCACATATTGACTCCTTCACTGATGCACACTATCATTTCCCCATATACATGTTGAAGTGTATACTACCGACTTGTAAAAGTTTTAGAAGAAAATTCTTACTTTACGAATTGAAAATGATAAAGAAAGAAGGGAATGGTTATTTAGAAATCAGACATAAACCAAGGATAAACATCTGCTCATGCTATTACAAAACACATAGGATTAGGTGCTATATGATTAAGGTAAAGGAAAGGTATACATGTTAACTATGATAATGCTTATAAATGAGAGACAGATTCAGGCCTGGTAGAGGTTGGTTACACATCGATTCATTTGGAATTTGCAATTAGGACTTGCAATAAAACCCGAAGCACAAGAACAGGCCTTGTCAGTGTATATTGGTAAAATACTGTGACAGGCTTTTTACATGCTCATGGTATTGGATTTCAACAATTAAATGATTACTGAAGACATGATTAAACTGTTTGAGGACACAGCATATGATATTTAAAGCCTGGATTTAAATCCTGTTTAACTTGCTTAACTGTGTCAAACCATGTACTAACACACAAAGTAATGTGTAATTAGCACTACTCAGTTCCACCTTTTATTAAGTGGTTTACAACAACTCTCATCTACGTCATTTGAATAAGCAGAGTGTGGAAGAGGACAGTATAATGTGCAATACGCAACTGCAACAGCTCTCAATATAAATATTTACGAGTAAAGCTACAATAAATAAGCTTTTGTGCTTACAAAATGCTAAGAAATTGATTACCCGAGAGTTAAAAAATCTAGGTCTTGTTTTGTGTACGACAAGATAGTGAAAAACAAAGTATGTCTCCACTAGACAGGCAAACAGATATAATTATAACGTAATGGATGTAGACGGTAGCAATGCTGTTCCTTCACTATCGGAAAGTTAAGGAACTAAAGCAGGGAGGCAGGTTACAGTAAGAAATCTGATAAGCGACTCTGCTATCAGATTTTTGAAATACATGTTGATGGGATTGATACCGGTTCAGTGGATTATCACCAGCAGCCATTTGATTTAAGACTGTACAAAGAACGCGTTATAAAATTTCCTGAACCTTCACACCATATAGTTAAAACTGAATTCAGTCTTATCAGAAACTGATATTGTGGAGGAGTAACCCTTTTTCTTCCTAACATGTACAGTTATGAAATAAGATTTGTAAAGGGTGACTCTAAACAGTTGTGGTGTATCTAGATTAAAATAAGAATTAAAAAATGCACTATGAAACACTGAAAGGTACTTCAGAACACTGTGTGTTGGAGTTCTCAAAATGATAAGCTTAAAGTTGAGGAATTAGGTGTGAAAGTTATCCATTCCAGTGTGTAAGAAGGAGTCAAAACAGTCTTCAAATTGGGTTTCTACTCAAAAGGTTTTGATTTATGGTAATTGGCCACTTTAACATACATATTCATTTGACATGCAGCACAATCATAATTCCTGCACATCGTAACAATGTGTGTGAAAACTAGGGTAGAGGTCAAACTAAAGCTAGACACAGGCTCTACCAAGAATATAAAATTAGTTCTACTTTCTCCAAGTACACATACGACTTATCTTCTATAATATCTGAGTACTAACTCACACCCTCTGAGTTAAAAAGTGAACTTTTTTTGATTACAAATTTTTTTTGAATCTATTGGCTTGATAACAGTTATGGCATCTAAACTGAAAGACAACATTGTAAACTATGCCATACTGCTTTCTTCTTTTAAATCATTACCACTGACATTTAGATCCATACTTCATATCATACTGTCCATACAAGGGAAGTGATCACAGGTTTTTTCTACTTCCCAATTTAAAACAACTTCACATGGACTAAAGCAAAGCAGAGTGTACATGTGATGCATTGATACATCATCAAAGTCCTGTACAAATAATACGATAATAAAATAGAACGGATTTAATAAAAGAAACGATATTTTAGACTAATACATGAAATCAAGTCTGACAAAAAAGTATACAGGTCTGACAAGTTTAAATTTGACATTGCCCTTACACTAAACAATGTGACACGACTTCTAAACAGACAATAGGTGCACTGCAAAAATCCAGAATTTCAGTAAACGTGATTGCATTATACAGAATTAGGATTTGTGATTGGCTGACTTGTCAGTGCATACTGTTAATTTGTTAATACCAACAGAGTTCAGCATAGTTTATAAAATGGATTCTCTGTAATATACATACATTTGAATCACTTTACAGATTTATGTAAGCTCCTCGGACAAATAAAATGGAATAAAACGGTGAAAGCCACCAGCTTGGACTCCTTACTGTTCAATGTGATAAGATTATGCAGCTGGGTGTCAGTTGTTGCCAGACTCTGACATGTCTGTCATGTAAGGAACATCGAAAGAAATATTGTGCAGTAAAATGGGTCAAAATAGTACACTGGTATGGCAAAAGGAGACCTGTCAGAGAAAGCTGCTGAACTGGGACACATATTTCCATGATGGTGTTATTTGGAACAGCAGGTGAATCCCTGTAATGGGGACCGCTGTATCAAAAATATGCAGCCAATCAGTGGACAAGTAGCTAAAATTTTCTGAAAATAACTAAAAATAATGGGATAATCACTTGATATAGAAGGGTGTCTTAATCAGGTAGCACTGACAAAGAATCAGTACCTGTGACTAATTGTTTGTCCGGTGAGCTCACATCTTACACAAGTTTCATTGACACTTCATAGTGTTATAGTCTGTGGCTCTTTTTCCCAGAAGCAGAGATGATGACAATCTGTCTACTGAATGCAGGTAATAGTAATGTTCAATACCACAAATCCACGCTTTATAAGAACATCAAATATATTTCACAGCTGAAGTGTTGTTACATATTTTGGCAATCAACGTATTTATCTATTATAGTGAATAATCAATAAGCCTAAGTATAATCGTTTTGTGTGGGGCAAATAAGCCTCTGTAGCACATTGTGCCAAATCACTGCATTATGGCTGTATTTTTTTCCACACAATTGATCACAATTATTCAGGAAAACACTGAAAATGTACTGTATGTCCCCTTTTTCATCCTTCAGCATTTATTGTTAATCTTACAGACAGAAACCGTTCCCTTTGAAAAGCTTTTTGATGGTACAATTGAAGTATATTTCAATCAGCAAGCTACATATTGGGACCTGAAAGTCTACACTGCGGGTTTATGAGAGCACTCTGATGGTGGCAGCCGTGGCACACTAGGGCATCCTTCTGGAAACAAAACAGCAAGCTGGTGTGGCCCAGAGACACACCCACACTACACACAGCTAATTTTAAAGCTGTCAAAGCTATTTTTGAGGACAATAGAGCTGATTCACAAAGTTGGCAATCAAGAAAATAAACAGAAAGGGAAAAATCTAAACCTGTATGTATTTACATGATGAGAAATTCCACAAAACAAAACCACCATCTGAAAAGGACAGCTTACTGATTCAAATATCCCTCATTCCTCTGCAATCAGCCAGTGCCAGATTGGATCCAGGTATCAGCAGGACTTGTAAATGCTCGATATGGTTCTTCCAGTCAGTGAGTATGGCTGTCTGTAGGACTAGTAAACAGAAAGCAGAGTGGAGACAACCAGCACCAGGAAATAGTAGGCCTGCAGAACTTCTCCTCCTCCGGTAGTTCCATACTGAGCTGTGTTGGGTGCTGTGAACAAGAGAACAAAAAGATGCACACTATTGACTTCTCCAACTTCTACTACTGGATGTTTGTAAATATCTCACTCTGGCTGCTATTAAAAAAATCTGGTACCGCCTATAAGCCAGTTCTGCCACCCTGTTCAAAATGATACACATTGACAGCTACATTAAATCTTTCCAACCAGATTAGTAAGAAAGGCATACAAATCCTGAACTGGTAATTATTGAAAAATGTGCAATTTAATTAAATTTTACCATACCATTTAATAAAATGTACAGAAACTAGTAAGCGCCAAGTTGAAAGCACCTGACAGTATCATATGCACAGTAAACAAGAAATACTCATTTTCAATTTAATCAGTTCTCTTACAACATAACTAATATTTTACATACTGTATTCGGACTGTATTCAATCTGTTTCTCTACATATTCTTAGTCTCTTTAACCTTGTACTCTAATTGTCAGGACCACCACAGGATCACCACATACCAGCTATTATTTGGTTGGTGGCTCATTCTGAGCACTGCAGTGACACAGACATGGCGGTGCTATGTTAGGGTGGGTTGTGCTGGTAAGAGTGGATCAGACATCAGTGCTGGTGGAGTAACTGAATTACTAAGTGATTTTATGTGGTACGTGGAACTGAAAAAAACAAAAACAAGGTGGAACTGTGGAAAAACAAGGTGGTGTACCTAATAAAGTCATTTTAAATGTGTATTCCACTGTTCTATCTATCAATCTATCTACAGATGTATAGAGCTGATACAGACAATATAAATGGTAAAGTTTAAAGTAGTAAAATAACAAAATAGGGTTTGTATGTATATTCACTTTAATAGTGCTGCAGTATCTGGTTAAATACTAAGCCATATTTCACTGTTCTAGCATTTGTACTCGTCAGTTAACCAGTTAAAAACAGTTAAATTATAATATCCTAAAAACATAAAACAGGCTACATAACCAGGTTGTGCTGTTTTCAGCTACCATAACATTTCATTAACATTATCTCAGTAGCTCCACTTGGACCTCAGTTGAGCAACAGTACTTGAATGCAGTGCTGAACAGCAATGCTTCAGGCCAGGTGTGAGAAGAACCAAGAATCACTGATCTTCACCAAAGGATTATACACATCTGTTAATGACTGCTTTACCTAAAGATATTAGATATTAGTGGTGCACAAAAATGCATGTATGTATTTTTACATTTATTAATTTATTAATGTATTTTAATATATTTATTCACATTTCCTCATTCATTCATTTATTTATGTATTGCCACATCCCTTTTTTCATTGCGTTGAGAACGCACTTTTGGTTCATTATGTTCAAGACAATACGTCAGAGAATGTAGGGATTAAAATGTTTCCTGTTGGCGACGTGGATACATTTTACTTGTCTAAAATGTGTTAATACTATTTATAAGACTGGCATATGGTAACAAGTCCGTTTATACTGTGAATAAGGCCATGTAGAGCATGTACACATCTGAGCATCTGCGCTTATAGGTTTAATAAGGCTCATAATATATCATTCATTCCAACATGAAAATAGGAGGCTGTGTGTGTGGATAGCTTGACCACAGGATAGTTTCTGTCTGGTTCACCAAATTGACCAGCTGACTTAGAAGAAGGTTAGGACCGTACAAATGTATAAATGCTGATGTAGTATGCTAATGGATTTTATTTACCTCTAGTATACAGTATAGAAATTATTGAGTCTCCAATAATTTGTTATCCGTCTAATATATTTGGTGAATGTATTAAAGCATTCAGAGAACACGCAAACTCCACACAGGCAAAACCTGAGGTTGGGATCGAACCATTGACCTCAATCAAACAAAGCACTTGTGGGATGTGCTGGACAAAAGTCTGATCCATGGAGGCTCCACCATGCAACTGGTAGGACTTAACACCTTAGATATTCATTCATTCATTCGATGGGACACAAATTCATAGTAGGGCGCACACACTAAGGGCCACTTTAGAGACACCAATTAACCTAACACAAATGTCTCTGGACTGTGAGAGGAAACCGGAGTACCTGAAGTAAACTCATGCAGACAGAGGTAGGACATGCAGACTCCACCCTAGGTAGGATATCCAGACTCCATGCGCCACCCTGGAATTTAACCCGGGACCTTCTTCCTGTGAGGCAGTGGTGCTACCCACCGAGCCAGCAGGCAGATGCCCTGCCTCAGATACTAAAATACCTAAAAGACCTACATAATAAAAAGGATGTGATCTTAATGTTATGTCTGAGCGTTGTATATATAAACAGTATATAAAGCTTGATAAAAACAACTTGCTTAGACTCTAAGTGCACTAAGTGCAAAGGTATCCACTGGAATAAAACTGGACCTTCAGTTAGATTTGTCTGAAACACAGACACAGCTTACTTCCATCTTTACCTTCACCTTTGCTTTTCAAGGCTTTTAAATTATTAGGATAGATTACATATGTTCTCTACTCTGCAAGAACTCACAGTATTGAAGAGCCAAATGTGCTCTGGGATGTGGAGAGTGGCTGCAAGAAGCATGGGCTGGAAAATGGAGCAAATTGGGATGATGTGTGGAAGATGCATGGTCAGGTTGAGCGAGAGAGGGGAAACGAAATGGGCCTGTAGCTGGTGCCTTCATTCGGCCTCTATCCACAGCACCGGATAATGACACACTTTTTGCTAGGCAGTGGGAGTAGAGCTTGTCACCATGGAAACAGCTCACATCCTGAACTGGTCCCCTTGCCAGAGCTGGCAAGCGTGCACAGCCCTACCAACGAAACGAAACCTTTCGGCCTATAAGCACCTGCTGCAAAACCTACCCACATGTTCTTTAACAAATATGAGCTTCATAGCTGGTGAGATTGAACACAGCACTTCAGCCATGTTGTCACTTTTTATCGTCTTCCCACCGGAACGATCATCTCCTATAAAGTGCGAGGAATGATTCAGTGTTACACCACATCCTGCACAAGAAGTAATTAAAGAAAGCACTTATATCACCTGCTCAGAGGCAGTGTAAATGTTGGGGGCTTGTTTAATATCCCACTGGGTCTAAATTGTTCCCTGTTGTTTTGACGGTGCAGGTTGTTACTGCACTTGGTGTTTTAATTAACTTCACCCCCCAACACCACCAGAGAACGGCTAGTTCCTGATTACACCACTTTCTAGCTTTCTAAGTCATACACAAAGAAAGAGAATATTGCAGTGGCTTCTGCAATACTCCTGGGTTAAGGCTCCTATTGACTCTCTTGTATTGTCTTCAGTTCTCTCCTTATTATTACAAAGAAATTATTTACTGATTTTTGAGTAAGAAATATTGTTTATAGATTAAATCCTCAAGACATGATGCACAATCAAGCTTTCACATATTGACTAATGAGGAATATCGAAGGACAATGAATTCTTGAACTTTTCACATCATCTGTCTAGATTATTTGATTCATTTAACAACTTGTACCACTGGACCAGTTGCTTCCTGTGATGTTTGCAAAAACAGGTGGTACTATGTGGTTTAGTTAGTAATATCTAGATAAAGGCCAATAATAAAGACGCATGAGGAAACCAGGAGTAAATGGGGTCAAGATGATTTGTTTCAAACACATGAAGAGCATCGATCAATCAAGTCCGAGTCAAGACCAAGACTTTTAGTAGTTTAGTCCAAAATCGAGACCAAGACAAGAAAAATAGCACATTATTTTTGTAATACAAAAAAAAAGAAAATGGAAAAAATCTATTTACATCTATTATATATTTGCATCCATGGTTATTATTAAATTATAGTCTTATTCAATCTAAGACGATGTAATGTTTGACATGGATGTGAGTGGACAATGCACAATTGCAGTTTAAATGTCAAACTAAGAATAAAAATTGCTAATAGATTGGATGCTAGACAAGACATGCAGTAACTTGTTTTTCCATTAGCCAATCTGAGAGCAGGTTTTATTTAGACATGTAGAGAAAGGACTGCTTTATTATGTTTAAATGGATTAATAAATATTCACTAATGGCCAAAGAAAGTTCTACAATTCTCTTGTTCAAAACTGAGTGCAAATGAAGTCGACTGAGACCAACCCAAGACAGACTACATCACTACTGCCAAGTTTGGGATGTTTGCGATGAATTGACAAACCTGGCACTCACCTAAAAAGAGTGCCTGACCTTACTAATGCTCTTGTAGATGAATGTAAGTAACCCATTTTCCAATGTCCAGTGAAAGGTTTTCTCAGGATACCAGAGGATGTTACTGCATTAAAAAGCCTAGCTTTTGAATATGATGTACAGCAAGCATAAAAAAAGATGTTTGAGGATACACATTTTTGGCCATAAATTGCAAATAAACTACAGCATGTGAATCTTGACCTGAACATGCCTTTCCTTACAACCCATACGAACAGCAAAGCAAGAACAGATGGTATAACCAGAACTTTGTTGGTATTAAATGAGTCGAAGAACAATTATCCATTTCCATTTTAACTCATTTCCTTCCATTTTGTTTTGGATGACTTAGCTACCCACTTAAATATTTTAAGCATGGTGAACTTAAGGTTTAAAGCCAAAACCAAGTGAAGATAAAATGGAGGGCCAAAAGCACTAATCAGCAGGCATTTTTAATCCTACCATTAGTGATTACTGGTACAAAGCTACCTAACAAAATTTGCAATGCCACTCCTCCTGTCATGGTCACTGACCTATAACTTACTCTATGGATAAACACACCATTTTTCATTTAGTGTGTATCATTTGATATGAATTTGAATAACTAACATATAAAAATATTCACTGATCTAATGTGAACTCATTGACAAAAAATAACCCACCGATGAGATGTTTTTAAATGAAACTTAACATGTATGAATTTAATGATTATTTATGTAAGTGATTACAATAATAGAGCAAAAGTATATTCTTGTTGAAGAAAAATGTGCAATTGAAAGAAGGCTCCAGAGGAAATAGATATTGGGCCTGGAGGTCCTGCACACTCATAGAAATGACCATCCCGCTCCTCACAGTCAAGTGAAGCGCACCCTCTCAAAGTCACCTAGGCAAAATATCTCTAAATGAATCGTAAAGGTATTTCTAGCAGTCAACAAGTTTTTCACCAAGAGGTACATTCCTAAAAGGTCCTCACTGAGAACATTTAATTTCCTTGTGGGAAGGGACCGACCACAAATGTACTAATTTAAATAAGGACATGAAACCAACAGATATTGTTTAATTTCTGTTCAGATCTATGCATAATGCAGGATTGTGTCTGCACTCTGTGACATACCATCAATTATTTCTTGTCATCCATATACCCGGTCGTATTATGATGGCTAAAACCTGCCTGAGTGACTGCAACTCTCAGGGATCTGTTCCACCAATGGCTGCATGTCTTCCCCCTGGAGCTAGGTTCTCTATAGCTTTGAGAGAAGAGTTAAATGTCCTTGACCATCAATCAGAGCCCTATTGTTCCCTGTACTGCCTCTGGAGGGGGAAAAACAGCTCTCACCAAACATGACTAAGCCTCAGCTCAGTTTGAGGCAAACCAAAGTGCAGCCCGAATCTGGAATCTTCTTTCTGACAAATATACCTTTTACATTTCTCTTCAGACTGGCTGTGCACACAATACTTCTCTGGAGACTACACTGAGGCGAACAATCCTCTACTTTAGTGCGAATGGAACATATAAGAGGAAAGCTGTTATTTTAGCTTTTCTTAACCTCAGAACTAAACAGGTCTCTGTCATTATTATGTTAAGTGCACTTTATGATGTGGAGAGCTCTGAGTCATGAATATACCTGCAATTCATTTTTCCACACTCTCTTCTTCAATGTATTGTCAATTTTGCAAATTGACATAAAAAGTATGCCAGCAAAAAGGCAATAAGCAACAGAAGAGGTTTATAGCCTGGCCAGATGAAGAGGGACTAAAATGTAAACAATCAAGGCACTATTAAATAGCACTTACAGTAGCACTTGTCAAAAATATTTTTGCTACTCATGCACTCTAGTTCACACTCAGGGCACCACATTTTATGTGCAATTGAAAATTTACACTGAAAGTACATACATGTATTAATACTTGCAGAACATCAGTTAGAATATCAAGGTATCGGCACCCAAGATCACATTTTACAGACGGAGCAAATGCAGGTCAGGACGGACAAGAATGTGTCTCGTTTATTGCAAGTTTAATTTCTGTATGACCCTTATAACTGGCAGAATATAAAATGCATACACAAAGCTACACAATGCATTTTAAAGCTTAAAAATAAAAAGAACTTACTTGTATACACGTATATGTATATGCTGTTTAACAAATGCATTACGTTTTGTGATGAAGGTCACTGATCAAATTGGTCAATGAAAACATGAGTAATTGATTGCAACCACTGATGCTATTGATGGATGCTAAAAATGAAATGATATACAGTATTACGAACCGGTTTATATAGTTATACCTTTAGCTCAGTGGTTCACAAACTGAGGCCATACTATTCACTATGTCACTAGTTCACTTTTGCTGGGGTCATAGCAAGGAAGAGGATATGTTGAGAAAATATGTTGGAAGCAGCTAATGCTGCTATTTTAAAGTAGAACTTTAACATGCATCTTGTATGCCACTTATAATAATTCAACTGTAAAGGTAATTTTGTTTGTACAATAGTGAATTCATTTTTTTGAGGATTTAACCACTGTTCATGCAACAAATGCCAAAAATGATCCATCTGTGCACATCTTGAACATGATGACATAGCTAAAATGTGCAGGAAAATGTAGAAGCAAAGCCTGAGCGAGGCTTCATTCCCTCATATTCGATTTTGACCCAAATTTGCAGAGGATATCCTAACAAGGCGAAACTACAACTTTTAGAAAAAGGTCACTGTCACAACAAATCTCTGTCACATCAGGTGTATAGAAGTGAAAAATAGAGATTATCCATTATACATGCAATTACCTGTATCCTTATAGATGCAAATGACAACGTAAGATGATTTACAGCTTTAGAATAATATTTTTATAATAAACCAGAAAAACATTTCACTGGTAAGAATTTGAGCAGTTTAAGAATGCTATTTAAATCATTAGCTTTACATCTTGGTGATCTAAATTTTATGGGAGCAAGACCAGGAAGACCGGCTTTCACAGACCTGTTTTTTCAAGAAGCCTCCTATTCTGTACTCATTATCTATATTAATTGCACCTGTTTGAACTTGTTACCTGTAAATGACACCTGTTCACACACAAACTCCAAGCCCTCCACCATAAAAATTATTAGACAATAAAAGATACACAAGATGACTGTCAATCTTCCTCGGCCTGGCGCTGCATGCAAGATCTCACTTCATGTTGTAAGGATGATTTTGGAAAGGTCATTAATCAACCCAGAACTACACAGGAGGACTTGGCCAATGATAGCTGGGACCACAGTCTCAAGATAGCCATTAGCAACACACTAAACTGTCATGGATTAATATCCCGCAGGGCACGCAAGATACCCCTGCTCGCACCAGCAAATGTCCAGGCCCGTTCTGGATGATCCAGAGGAGGCATGGAAGAAGGTCATATGGTCAGATTAGACCAAATAGAGCTTTTCGGTATGAGCTTCAAGTGCCATGTTTGGAGGAATAAGAAGGTTGAGTACAACCCCAAGAACACTGTCCCACCTATGAAGCATGGGGTTGGAAACATCATACTCGTGCATACTCAAACATCGTGCTTTTCTGCAAAAGGGACAAGCCAACTGCACTATATTGAATGGAGGATGGGCTGGGTCATGTATTGCAAGATCTTGGCCAACGACCTCCTTCCCTCAGTAACAGCATTGTAAATGGGTCATGGCTGAGTCTACCAGCATGACAATAACCTAAAAGCACACATATCATAAATGCTTAGATCTTGGCCACTGGCCCTTCCACACTTCAGTAATTAAAAAAACTGATTCTAGAAATGATGAGATTATGGCATTAGGAACATCTTTTTAAATAAGCATGATTACTTGTTAAGATATAATCAGTTACACATATGTAGTGCTTAGTATTCAGTATCAATGACAGAAATGTAAAGAAGCATTTTTTAAGAAAAAAAAAACTTAATGGATAATAAAAAGACTACAAAATAAATAATTGGATTTCTGGATTTAGTCTTATTACTGATCCAGCATATATAACCACTTAAATTTGCTCAACCACCTGCATTATCAGTTTAATAATGATATTACATTATATCTTTTGGTTTCAACGGCAAGTGATTGCTTAAAAGGAAATTAAACGATATATAAGACAAAAACAAGAAAGTAAAATCTTAACTCAGGAATAGCTGACTGAGTTGTTAACTGCACAGAGGTAATTTTGATCATCTGAACAAGCTCCTCAGAAAACTAAGTCATACACAAAAAGCAGCTGCACATTTGAAGTTTGTATACAAATAACTTTACTTGTGTTTTTGTTTCAGCCCAAAGTCACATTTACCACTGTGTTCCATAAAACCACAGCATAGGAACATTTCATTAATTGCATTGTCAACCTGAGACTGACCTTAATGTTCACTTCAGTACTATCACAAACAAGTACTTCTGAAGATATGATAGAATTACAACACTTGCCTTTAATTCACTTCAAAGCCCATTACTTTGACAGGTTTCTTGTGCAACTGAGAAACATTCAGTTGTTTCCTGTAATCAAATCGACCCAAGCAAGCAATACTGAGCCCTAAGTGCAAGGTTTCAAGAATCACCATTTCCAAGACATAATCATGCCTGAAGGGGTTTGATGAAGCTGTAAAGGCTGGAGATGCATTATGCATTCTGGAAACCCCAAATAAAATACATCTGCTGTGTGAGATGCAGTAAACATTGCTATCAAAGGCTTCATCTCTTCTTCTCTGCAGGCATCTTTGTCCTTTATCCCTGGAGGGAGGTCAGTAGTGGGTGTGAAGTTGCGTGGTTAAACCAGCCATTTTTACCGTGCATCGTCACCCATCTCTATACCGCAGCTGCTCCTTGTATTGCACTAAAGCATAAGATTTTACATAACCATTGCATGGTCATTCGTTTGAAAGCATTTGGAGGTGGAAGAGGACCTATGATATTTATGAATAGCCTGAAAAGACTTTAAAAGAGCATACTGCAAATACGCAGTTATTCATACTTAATACTAAGACGAGTGCTTTCGAATGATTAAACTATTAAATTGTGTCAATGAAACCAATTTTAACACATTAATTATGATTAATTGCATTTTTGCCTGCAATTTCATCAATTATATCTATTCAATTTTGTGTGCAAGCAGATAGTCTTCTTTAGCAATCCAGTTACACCAGAGGAGTAGCGTGAGTGTTTATGCCAGAATCAAAATCCGTATAAGCCGCCTGAAATAGCTCACATGGTAATAGCACTGTATATGGAATATAGAATGTTTGGAAGGGACTATGGAACCAGTTTAGAAATTACCAACAAGCATAGCTGGCCCAACATATTGAATAATAACATGCAACGAGTAATTTCCAATGATAATGGTGTCTGTTCATGTTGGTGTGCGTATGAATAGTTTGAACAAAATTATGTCTATCAATTTCATTTAATACATTATAGGACAAGGGTATAGACATGGCTTTGATTCTATAGTGCCTTTTTAAATAATCTTCAGTCAGTATTAAGGTAAAAGCATTAATTGAGTTTAATTTCCACTTCATCCCAAAATGCAGTGATTTGTGCATGTAGTACAGAGGCAAGAATATGGCGAAATGTCTCAGCATGGACATCTTCTACAGTACATTCAGTAATCACATTGCAGTGGCTGTGATAGTGAAAATGGAGTTCCAAGCTTCTGTAGTGTTATTCTAAATCATTAATACTGATTCATAGCAACCAAAAACTAACAAGGTTTGCAATCTCTTAGCAGCAGTCCAGAAAAGCAAAAATCTCAATTTATTCAGAAACAATAGATTGTTTGGTGTTTACATGAGCAATGTTTTTCGTCAATTTTGTGAACGTGCTTGAATGCACAAAAATACATACACACCATTTCCTGTCGTTATTTTATTTATTTTCACATATATATATATATATATATATATACATATATATATACATATATATACAT
>JAUZST010014097.1:0-35392 GCA_034779995.1 Parotocinclus haroldoi
ATTTTTGTACTTAACTATTGTAAGTCGCTTTGGACAAAAGCGTCTGCCAAATGTAATGTAATGTAATGTAATGTAAATCCACGCGGACACAGAGAGGACATGCAGACTCCACACAGAAATGATTCTGGCTGCTCAAAATTGGATTGAATTGAACCCAGATTTTAAATGGGATATACAGTTTTGGTTTTCACACATTTAAGATTTAAATTGACATTAACACTTTGGTTCATGCATACCAGCATACTAGTGAAAATTGTGGGAATAGCTACAAACATATTTCAGTGTAGATCTGCTTAACATTGTCAGCTCCTTGTGCAGCTCCACTAATTGCTTCATGGACTTGGCTTTTCAGCAAAGAGCTAATCAATAATAGGGTCAAATGACCAGGTTTCAGATCTAATTTTATTCAATTTTTTGTTTAAATTCCTTAGTTCCTGGCAGAGACTGAATTACCTTGAGATTTTACATACTAACCTAAACTGGAAATAGATTTCTGCCTGAAGAGATTTTCACAGTCAGTTCTAGTGTTTTTTGTGAATTTATCAAAAATTATCTGAAGGATTATAAGTGCAAAAATACTTTCTTTCTCACCTGTTTTATACCTTCCGCTCTGACAGTAATCAGGCGCTTAATGTAATAAGACTTGCATGACCTTCATACTAAAATGTTGTGTACGCTCAGAGATGGAAAGTTCCGTACGCAAAAAAAAAAAAAATTCAGATTTGCCAAACCATGTGTAATCCCACACACATTCACTTAAGCACACATGCACAAACACAACACTCCATCGTATCCCCTCCCTAAATTACACAGATTATAATATGCTAATTGGTTTCAATAAACCTTGGAATACTCTCACTAGGAAAATGACGAAGACAAGGAACTTCACAGATTATCAATTTGAGGTTTTGCTGTTGAAGATAGAGGGCAAAAAATTTGGTTCTCTTGTATGGCAGCTGGGTTAGGCTGTGTAATAAATGGTCAGGGCTCTGGGTCCGCTGGTGGCTCCATCACCTTTCACAAGGGCATGGCGTGTCTGTGGTAAAATCCCACCTCTGCCAACTTGCCACAGTTGGGTCCTTAACCCACAAATTGCTTGGATTGTAAGACTGTATGAGTTGTAAGTCGCTCTGTATAAGGGCATCTGCTAAATGCTGTAAATGTAAATGTGTCTACGCAGCATCATGCATGACCCCACATTCGTGCATCACAGATTATTTGAACATTTATGGAATGAAAGTGCTTTCAATTCACATATGCAAAGTCCTCCTCAGATGATGCCTTTATACTAATGTGTGTACAGTAAGTCGCTCCAATTACAATAGGAAAAACCTGCTGTCGCTGCAAATTGCACTTTTTGCATGTTTGCCTGGTGAACCGCATCATATGGGAACCTTATATATCTAGCGGCCATGCGGATTGTCCATCCAAAACAGCTGGCTCAAAGAGGACTGGGACATCTCTGACCAATCTGCCAGTTACCTATGGAATTAGCCAGTTACCAGGTACCCAAACATTGTCAGCATCTGTAAGGGAACTGGCAATGCTTGGCTCCTTACTGTCTCTCTCTCCAAAACTGTACCCAACTTTATACACAGTTCCAAGAGGATAGCTCTTGGAATGGCTTAGAAATCAGCCATCATCTTGGGCCAAAAAAATCATAATGGTCACGGAAAACACACACACTGTGAATTTGGCCATTCGCAACATCCTCTAGTAATGCCTACGCTGCCATCTCAAACATATAGATCGATCTAGGCTAATCTAATCTAATCTAATCTAGGCTAAGTGGATACACGCTGAAGAATGATTACTTCAATTAACCAATGAAATTGTCTGATTGACTGACTGATTTGAACAAATAATGCTTTTTATTACAATCATTGCATGAAAGATATCTTAATGCTTGCAATTTCAAAGTGTCGCTAACTGACAAAAACACATGAAAAACGTACATAAGCCTAAAATGAAACTGCCATGAGGGAATGCACATTGTCAAATTCAAGTTACTGTGTATGCAATGTTTTTGTACGTACACAACTTCAGTACATGAGGACCCTGGTTTTTGCATATCATTTCTATTGCTGTGCTGAATTAGAGCAAAAGCACCTGCCCATATTTTATTTAATTATATATTGCATGGTTTCTGCATTAATTACTTATAAGATATTGTGTTATGTTCATTCAAGTCAGAATATAAAATTGATTTATTAACAAATAACATGAAAACAGTATTACAATTCATGTCTTAATCAAACATATTGAATATTAATTGTCCATATCGTCCACTTTAAGAAAGAGTTTAGGGTTGTGGTGGACTATAGAACAGAAGGTTTTCACCACAAATTCCAAACTGCAGCTGTTTGAATCCTTTGAGTATAGTCCTTATACCTGAACTGGTTGGATTATATCCTCTCTCAAATATTAGTTACTCTGGATAAGGGAATCTAGTAAAGTGCTGTAAAGGTAAATGTGACAAACACTCTAGAAAATGATCTAAATTTGATCAAGAAATTATACAGGAGAATGTTGTAAAAAAGGTATATAAATTGAAGCTTAATACAAGCTAGATTATTTAACCAGGCAGTGACTCAAGACACAATTATATCAACCGCAGGATAGTATACAAAGATAGAAACGGGTGGTACTCCAGTTTCCACAGTGTATGTTTACTTCTCAGTGTCTTCATAAGTTACAATCCGAAAATACATGTACACAAAATAAAAAGTGCAATTTTCAGAACAAAATGGCTTCTACAGGCAAAAGTCAGTATTTAGTGGCACTAAGCACATCTTAAATTATTTTGGATACTTCATCAAGTTTTCTGATGTTATCTTTTGATATATTATACCAGACTTCTTACAGTGCTTCCCAGAATTCATTTTTGGTGCACATTTGTCATATATTTATTTTTCTGTTCAAGTGATTCTATAGTGCCTCTGTTATATTTAGGTCTGGAGGGTTTTTTTTTACTGCATACACATTTCCTGTAATTCTGGTTGCACTGTAATAAAAATAAACTGAGAAATAATTACACATGGTGCTAAAACAACAAATCTAATGGTGGCTAACACTTTTTCACAGTATTGTATATTGAATTAAGCAGTTAATGCTCTGCTGAAAGCATGTTCAGCAGCACTGTGATGTTGCATAAGTTTAATTCGATAGAATGCCCCTTTGGAAACATTAACAACCTCCTAAAGTGGTAGACGTCATGAGTCACGGGACACTCCGTTAGCGGGTATAAATTAATGACTAAATTGGCAAACATAGGGCATTCATTAATAAACTGATATTTGCCATTAGTTTTTGACAAACGATCCTTGTCAGTGAGGCCTGACTTCTGGATCCATTATACATGTCTTAATGAAAAATAGCACTAGCTATACAGATTGCATGTGTTCTGACTTTTCATCATTAAATAAGTTGCTGTGGTCTTAATGATAATGCTTTACTCCAAATTCAGCAGGTTGCCGTTGCTCCTGCCCAGTCATCAGCACTTGCTGCTCTTCAGTTGTGATACTAATCAAACTGACAGCTGATCCTTTGTGACACTCTGTTGCCACCTTTGTGCCCTCCCATCACAAATGGGTATGACTTTCTTCATCTGCTGTCCTTCAACATCCAGTCTTGCTGATTCAGTCTCTTGATACTGACTGATTTTAAGCACTTACAATGTTAGACTCCTCTTTCATCAATAGTCAGCCCTCGCAACAAGGTGTTGACTACTGAATATGAATGTTGTCACATGCAGAGGGAAATAATTGGGCCCAGCTCATTGCAGCACAGTAATGCTAATAGTTTAAATGGGCTCAACTGACAGCATAGATCCAGTCAAGTGAGATGCTGAGCTGACAGCAGCAAATGATTCTCCATCAGACATGCAGATTTGTGAGGCATCGGCTTGCAGCTAGTCTTCAGATGTGGAACACTGTGATACTGTAAGGCTGCTGGCTTCCTTATGCAGTAAACTTCTTTAGGCATTTTTGTTTCTAATCTTGTCAATATAAAATAAATTCAGGTTGTCAAAAATATACAATGCATGAAAGATTTCTTGTCTTACTCCCAAGGCCTTGTGCTGGACAGGAAATTGTGAATAAATAATGTGCGGTTTCTCCCTATGGTGCCATTGAGATTAACCCAGTTGGTCTTCAACATAACTCTGCTGCCAAAGGCTGTGCACTGTGTAGACTGGTTTATTTCTCAGAATGATTGAACTATAAGGTCACTTATCGTTATTGACCCAGTTCTCTTGTCTTTATTGTTTGCCTGAATTCAGTAGCTCAAAGACATGAGCTGGTCATTCGCTCACCTCTTCAGAAACAGAACCGAAGTTCACCCACACGGTCTTGATGAATGATTGAGCAGAAGTGCTTTGTAGCCTGTGTTCTTATATCTGGGAAACAATGCTACTATTAAGACTGCATATTGACTAGTGCTGATGCTTTTTGTATCTGCAACTACTGACATCATGAAAGTAATTAAGCCAACTCTAAGCAAGTGTTACAAAACTGTTATGGTCTGATGGTTATTAAACATTATCGCTGTAATTGGATATATATGGTTACATTTGTCATTGTAATACTAATTATGAAGAAATTGCTTCTACATCTTTATTCCTAGACATAATATTTGCTGTCATTTAGGTGTGAGTATTACCCTCCTACACAATGGATTTTAATAACATCATGGTTCATTTTCCTGATCTCACCTCTAGGCCACACAGTCACTGCTGCAGATACCATGTTGATCATTGCTATAACAGATGGGTGCAAGGTCAACCTGACTTGACCTGTCGAATCTGTGTAACTATGATAAAGTGAGCAGCACCTGATTTGTGCTGATAGATCCAACACGCAATGCCTCAAGCTGCCCAGGAGGAGAAGACTCCCTTGACCTCTAAACCCACATCCACGTCAACCTAAACCATTAGACTTCTTTATAGACAAGGTCATCACAGGACATATGCATTAGCATAGAGTTATGTCTCTGTTCTGTCATAACTGTCACATCCAGAGACCTAAGTGATAGCATGATTGATTTTGCATGAACATCAGGCATATTATTGGGTTAACAGTGCTTAAGCTTTAAGCTTGATTGACACTAGCTGGTCTGTGTCCTTGGGTTAGAACATTTGGTCTACAGACATTTGCTGGCTTTAATATACAAGTGGGAGTTCAAAATATATTTTAAAAAGATATAGTGAACTGCACTGCCTGGAGTGCACTGGTTAAAGCAGTGGTCCCAGATCAATGGATTCCTGAGACTGGAATTCTTGTATGTATTTAAGCTTTGACGTGAGCGCAGATGAGCAATACAGATGTGGATTTGGAGAAGTTGGGAAGAATCTCTTTGTGTATGTGAAACAAATTGGATCAGATCCAGCTCAGCCTGAAGAGATATTTCCTTTGAGTAAATATGGAACAGCCTTTTATTTTTAGTTCAGTTGCTGGTAAGATCATTGGCCCTCTGCATTTAATTATAAATAGCTGTACCTCTCTGGAGGATTTCTTATATAATAGTAGCCAGGATCTTAGAGCTAAATTGTAACATTTATCTTTATTATTGGATTGAAGGTCATAAAAATCAAATACCTACTCTAATTTGGATGTGACCCTGTGACTTTGCTTTCTGTATATAAACTCTTAAAGTTTATATCCAGCGCTCTTCAAAACCCCTACAAAACTATTATCATGGCCTAATTGTGGCAGATAATAGACTTAGAAAACTGTTATTTAAATAATTAAAATAATCAAATTCATTCACAGTGTCTCACAAAAGCAAGTACATCCCTCACATTTTTAACTATTTTATTATATTTGATACAACGTAAAGTAGTCCATCTACAGTTTGAATAACAGTGTAAATTTGCTGTGCCCTCAAAATAACTCAACACACAGCCATTGATGTCTACACCACTGGCAACAAAAGTGATTAAACCAGTGGCCAATGGCCAAATTGTGCCCAAAGTGTCAATGTTTTGTGCGGCCACCATTATTTTCCAACTCCCTTGGTCATGGAGTTCACTAGAGTTTCACTGTTTGCAACTAGAATCCTCTTCCACTCCTTCATGACCACATCACAGGGCTGGTAGATGTTTGCGCTCCTCCAAATTTCATTTGAAAATGCACCATAGATGCTCAATAGGGTCTAGATCTGGAGACATGCTTGACCTTTACCCTCAGTTTCTTTAGCAAGGCAATTATCATCTTGGAGGTGTGCTTGGGCTCGTTACAATGGTATAATACTGCCCTGCACTGCTTCAGTATATCACAGTACATGATGACAATTATGATTCCCTCCATGAACTGTAGATTGCCATAGCCAGCAGAACTAATGCAACCCCAAAGCAAAACATTCCCACCACCATGCCTGACTGTAGGCAAGACACACTTGTCTTTGTCATAATCACTTGGTTGCTGCCACACACATTATCATCATCTTGAGCATGATATTTGAAAGAAACTTCCTATTGGTATGGCATCCATGTAGACCAGTTTGATACAGTTTGTGGTATGTGATCTGAGCAATGACAGGCTAACCCCACCCCCCACCCTTGAACCTCAACAGCAATGCTGGTAGCACTCCTACGTCTATTTTTAAAAAGCCATCCTCTGAATATGATGGATATGAGCACATGCACTGACTACTTTACATTACATCAAAGTACGATATATTCAGTGTTGTCCCAATAATAATAATAATAATAATAATAATAATAATATATAATAATATATAATAAACTAGTTACAAAAATGTGAGGGTGTACTCACTTTTCTGTGATACTGTACATTTTAGTAGTTTAGCAGATGACCTTATCAAGAGTGGCTTACAAGTGGTACAGATGCTTTCTGTATATAAACTCTTCTAAAGTTTCTATTCAGCTCTCTACAAAACCCCTACGAAACTATCAACTATCATGGCCTAATTTTGGCAGATACCAGACTTATTAGACTTAACAATACAATCATCCCTCAAAGTGTCCATGTAATTGGCCCGCATTATGTTTAGAAAGTATAGCGTTCATGTCTCCTCATGTATGACTGTGAGCTTCCATATACGTAGTAGGCCAGGTATCATCCCAACAGGTATGCTCAACTACCTTCTGATGTTACATTTGGTCTTAAAAGTTGTTGTTTTGCTTAGAGTGTTATATATCAAACTCTGGCAAATCTGAATTTCTTATATTCAGATTGCTTGGATTGTAAACATGTATCAATCGAAATCTGTGAGTGGCAAAAATTCCTGTTGTATTAATGCCAGGTCTTTTCAAAATATTAACTTTTCCTCTTTAATCTTTCTTTGGTAGAAGTGCGTTTTGTGGTTCGGGCCGTCTTGCTGGATGACGTGCTTTCTCTGAAAATTTAGTTAATGGACAGGTGTCCTACCATTTTCCTATATACATTGCTGGTTCAGTCCAGAATGTATTGTTCCATCAATGATTTCAAGACATCCTGGTCCAGATATAGCAAAACAAGCAAAAGCCATGGTACCACCACCATGTTTTACAAACGAGAATATATCTAGACACTATATATCTCATTTAACTAGAAATTTGTATTTTGTTCTCATCTAACCATAATGTATGTCCTATCAGTTTTCTCCCTTGTCCATGTGATCTTTACTAAACAGCAGTAACATTTACATGTCTACAAATGTGATGTGAACATGATGTACTTGATAGATCAACTCATATCTGGATGTCATTCCACTGAATGAAAACATCTGACTTTTTACCTTTAATTTAACTACCCATCCTAGAGGTACACACATATTTTTACTCACAAGTATATAATATTATTTTCCTTAATAACTACATGACCAATAATGTTTTTGTCTTAGGTATTTCATTCAGTTCTCTTTATCTCTTTTGCTTTTACAGTGTGCTTGGAAATCTGACTAAGCTTTAGTTCATATTTTTGTAAAATTCTAGAAAGTCCTACAAGTTTCACAAACTTTCAGATCCCACTGTGTACATACAGTATATATAAATATGTATGTATATGTATGTGTATATACAGTATATGTCATTTATGTAAATGAAACTGGTTTCAAAAACACGTTCATATGCAATAAAGCCGATGTGGATTAAATTGCTTTGGAATTGCTTCAAGAGAAAAAGGCGGTTATCTGGTATGTGACCAACTGCCAAAATCACTTAAAATTGTGCTGGGAGCTTAAATTCGCTCTCCAGCCAAAGTATTGAACTTTCTTTAAAACCATCCCCTGCATTCCTCAAACGATTTAATTTGTGCTCTTCAGGCACTTGTATTTGAACCCCAGGCCTATCTCAGCCAATTTCTCAGCCAATTTTGGTCAACCATCATTCCTTTAGACTAACCAGTAATAGTGCTGCTGAGATATGTCTGCTCTAAGCTAAATGGAGGGCAAGTGGGAAGTGTTCAACTCTTCCATCATTGAAATGTATTGATTATTTCTACAAAAGGGGGGGAGAGTGGATGTCCGGACACTTCTGAAGTTTGTTTGATATCCTGAATTTCAGCTCAGGTGCACAGTAGGTGCATATGACCAAACGGGAACACAAACAAGCCTGCAGCAGAGTGGTGGTGTTTACTGTACAGATGTAAGACAGCATATAGAGGTGCTGCAGCAGACGGCAAGAACTGTTTATTTGCATGACCTTGAGACGAGCGATGAATGCAGACAGTGCTTTGTCTTTCATGTTATGTTTGTCTCAAGGGTAAGCATGTGTGAATTTTCAAAGATACATTTTACCTTGTCTAATGTAGTTAGGGAAAAAGATGAAAGTTAGCTGACCTTAGAGAAGGTCAAGTGCATCCAGGAGCTGGAGAACATAACTTAAGAAGTTCTTTAAAATGCTTCTGATTGCATTAGTGACATAATCTAAATCATTGTCATGGATTGTCTTATAGTTCCCAGCCCGAAATGACTGCTGGCTGTCTGTGTACTCTGCTCCAGGGAATGGATCTTCAAACTAAGAAATTTGGAAGTTATGGAATTAATTAAATGGTATTGATGCCATCTTCTCAACGAGAAGCCTTGGCTCGGGGGAGCCTTCCTGTCCAGATGGAACTTTTGCTGGATACGAGATGGACGCATGAAAGAACTGGCAGATCATGTGTATGGCGCAACTTTCCGTTGAGGACATTGAGAATGTATTCTTATTCAGAACCATGATTACGGGGTTTTTGCTGATTTGATTAGGCTTTGCTCGGGTATATCATGAAATTAAAAGAGTTGGATCAGCTGTTCAAAGCCCCTTACCACTGTCCAACATGATTGAATGTTTGGAAGACTGTGACTATTAGTCATGGAATGGATTCCATCTTGGAGAAGCTTCAGTTCTGCAGACGAATATGGATAAATTGAAAAACAAAATTCATGAGAGTGGTATATAATATTGTGATCACTTGAGCCAAAACAAACGTCTACTATCTGGTTTCGGTTTGGTTTGGCCTTGAGCTTGCTCTGCAGAGAGTGTAAATTCCTCCAGAAGATTCCACTGCTATGGAAACCTGGCACCTCCCCCTGTTTCCATTGGACTGCTGGACCATGTCCTGTCTAATTTTGCTGTATATTGTACCTGCTACAATATACACATTGACTTGACTTCACTTGTGTCACATGTGAAGTTATGATGTAACAGAGATAATATTTGAGCCTCCTGGATTTTTCTGGTTACTGTCCATTCACAAAAGACATTGTGGAGCAACTAAGTATGGTACAGTCAAAAATGCTTCTGTGGCAGGAATGTATCCACGGGTGGTTTAAAGTGGGCATGTGCTAACCGTGAATGAAAAATCAGCATCATGGCCATTGAGCGTTATTAGTCATCAAAAATGCAATGCTTTCCTAATGGCCATTTTGAAGGCTTGGCTGTTATCAGTTATTGCTTCAACTTTCCATTATCGCCAAACCATGACACTTCTTATCATATACATAACGGTACACACAACGGAACTCCTCAATTTCCCAGAGGGAACGCTCCCAAAGAGATCAATAAAGCTTATCCATATCCATATTTGTGGCTAAATGCTGTTGGAATTCAAATAAGTCTTAATATCTTTAATTCTTGTTTCTGTTGTTCTCTGGTTCTTAAAAGTTATAAGTTTATAATAGGTTATCATATTAGTAGTTTTGTATATTGTCAATGTTGTGTATATGACCTAGCAGACTTAGCTGGTCTATTTGTTATTGATACCACAGGTGTATGTTCTTTAATGGTGAGTACTGTTGCAGCTTTTTCCCCTTCTTTACTTGCATTCCTTCCTTGTCTAGCTCTGACTCTACTGTCACTACTTGCCCATTTTAGCAGCTGTCCATTGACACGCACTGTTGTTTGCTATGTGCTGAAGAAGGCTCACACTCTGGACATGTTGTGTTAATGAGAAGAGAAAAAGTGACCAGGCCCTGGGGCTCACAAAACTCTCACTGTTAGCATGCATTTGAATGTTTGAACTGATCTATCTAGCACTAAGAGATGTAAGTAAGAGATGGCGTTTGGTTATATTAAGACACATTCATGGACTACAGTGATCTCACAATAGAAGGACTGTTTTTATACTTTGCTTGAATATTAAACTCTGGTACAGCAACAGCTCGTATATTATTTGGGGGAAGATGTCATCATCACAGGTTTATTATAAGATACAGCTTAGATTCCATTTACACTGTCACTTGATAGCTTATACACAGATAGATTATACACTGCAATTAAAAGTTTGTATTCACAAACATATTCACTACTGGTCTCAGATTTTTGGCAACCACTGTAAGTGTTGGAACACAAATGCTCTGGCACATCCAAAGTTATGTTCATATACGAAGCAGCTCTCAGGAAGCAGTCTGTTTTTGTTTTGTTAAGTGTATCAGATGGCCAAGATTTTAAACAAAATGTGGTCAGTATTATATTCAGAGCAATCTGACAAGCTGGATCTAACCAGTGATCTGGGTAAAATGCCCAGATGGTACTGTACATACTGTACGAAGTTTGAGAAACAAATTGCTTATGTTTCCCCAGTTAGCTGATAAATACCAAACATCAGTGCTGTCTGCAGCACAAAGACCCTTGTAGAAAAGCCTGTAGTTGAAATTGCAATACCTGAATAAACAGTAAACGGATAAAACTTAGAAAAGTAGTAGAGACCTTCTGAGCTGTTGTGTGTTGATCTTCAGTGAAAAATGCACAGAATTTGCTGTGAAACAGTTGACAGTTAGAACACCAAGCAGCCATTTCAAGATTTGAAAAATGTAAAACTGCATTTGCTGCAAATTAGGAATGTTCTGATAAATGTAGTCTCAGAAACAGATTAGTTATACACTCACCGGCCAATTTATTAGGCGCACCTTGCTAGTCAGAAGATGGTGAGAGCATTTTTTTAATGTCATTAATTCTTCTTGACATATATTCTACAATGTTCTGGAAACATTTCTCAGAGATTCTGGTCCATATTGACATGCTAGCATCACTCAGTTTCTGCAGATTTGTCAGCTGTTCCACCACAAGGTGCTTTTTTTGGAGGCCATTTAAGTATAGTGAACTCATTGTCATGTTCAGGAACCTAGTTGGAGCTTATTTGAGCTTTGTGAAATGGTTTGTTATCCTGCTGATAGTAGCAACCAGAAGATGGGTACACTGTGGTCATAAAAGAATGGACATAGTCAGCAACAACTGTTGTAAGCTCAAAAAACATTTATCTATTCTTCTATTGTCCAAATTTGGCGAGCCTGTACGAGTGTTCAGTTTTTAACATATTGTGAATTCAGAGATGGTCTTCTGCATAAGTAAATAATAATGAGTGGTTATTTCACCAGCTTGCGGAAACTGAATTAATGAGCTTTACTGAAACACCAAAGATGAATGTTTCATGGATACAAAACCATTTAATTCTCAGTCAAACTCTTTACAAACTATGAAATAATAGAACCATTATTTGTATATTCTCCACTGGGTTTCCCCACATTGTGACTTTATATAGTATGCTCCATGAGTTTAATAACCCCTTACAAACAGTGAGATGAGGTGTAACATTGAACAAAAATACTCACGTTCTATGAATACCTTATGTAAAGATAGGATGCTGTGATGACTCATGGGGTGAGATAGTGGAGGGACATGTAAAAGGGTTATGGCCCTTGGAGCTTGAAAAGCACAGGCATAATGTCTTACTGAACTCTAGGAAGAGCATTTCATTTGTTTTTTGAGACTGCAGTCTTTACACTGATAGCACATTTGAGGTGCCATAAAATCTCGTGCATCATGTCTTTATCTCTGAAACTGAGTCTCTTTCTGGATCATTTGACATGACCTCATCTGACATTTAACTATGAGTGAAGTTGTAGACATGGAGAGATAGCAAGACCTAAATGGGGCACTAGTGTTGTTGATACATGGTTGCTCAAAAGCCCTTTAAAAATGTATGTGGTGTCTCTTGTACTCTGTTGAATTCTGGTGTCACGGCCACGTTACAGGAACACCATATTCAGTAACTGACGCAAGGCAAGTACGCAAAGGCAAGGAAATTGTAACCCACAAAAGTTCATATAATATTGTCCAGGCCTTTATGGGGTGCATATGGCAGTGAGCAATTCACATCATCACCCTCCTTGAATTGTTCAGCGCTCCCAGTGTGTAGGGAGTGGATTAATTGCCCTGCCACTCCCTTGCACATTGCGTGAGTGGAACTTTATTGACCAGCATCATTGCACCATCTGTAGCTCAGATCATGCTGTGATTATTCAGTAATGATTTGTACTTAAAGTCCTAGAACTGGGGTGTCCAGTCTGTCCACTGTGCATGAAGTCTATTATCATGGAGAGCTGCTGTTTTCCATGTTAAAATTTTTTGTTTGTCTGTAAGAATATTTACATTGACAGCAGGTTCTGTTAAAGAACAAGCCATTTTAATCTCTGTAGATTTATATCAATGTGCCAAAGCATTACAACCACATGGCTTACAATAATGTCAGGTTGGTGGCATGTGTTAAATTCGATGTCCACATATGTGCATCTTGCTGCCATAACTTCCCAAAGTAAATGCACACACGCGTCCACCCATGCATGTGGTGTATATGAAAGTGGGATTCACTGGACCAGGAGAATTTTTCTGGTCCATCAAAGTGTGGTTTTGACTCCTGCACTATAAATGCTTTTGAATGTGGACAGGTAATAATAGGTCCCTGGTGGGGCTAGGAATATGAATACTTGTCAATTCTTCAGTGCAGTGCAGTTTGTTATCACACATTCCTTAAGTAGGCAGTATTAAAACATATAATGCAACCAGTGAGACAGTACCTGTCATTTCAGACCAGGTGCTACAGCCTCTTTTGCACTTGCACATCATTAAGTTTTGGACAACAAACATACTGTTTCTGTTTTGCAGAAACTCAGCAAATACAATGTTCAAGGTGGCAAATATGCTGGGTTTGTGAAATAAAGCTGTACATTTCTACATGTGAATATAAAGGTCAGAGTGGTTGATGGAATGAGCAGTGCAGAACTAATGACCCGGACTTGAGGCAGTACAGATTTGTTATTATTCATGGCACATATCTCAGGAACTGTTTTGCACAAGAAAAAAATATTAATTGATTTATTTTTATATTTTCTTTTAAAATGTATCGAGAGCAGCACCAGACTGTATGTAATTAAAGATCTGTTGAATTAATGTGTAGTATTAAAAATGTATCAAATCTTCCTTTGCGTGTAGCTTTGTAGATAAGGGTAGAATCAAAAATCAAATGAAACTTTTTAAAAACTTAAAACCAGGACATTATTATTGCCAACAACTTGCCAAAAACAACTGGAGTATTTCTTTTAGGGAGAGCAAATCATTCTTAGACAAATACACATAAACTATTTTACACAGAAACTTATTTTAGCTAACCTTTTTGAGGTAAATAATCACAACTCGGTGATGCTAACTGATGTAATTTTACAAGGCAAATTATCTCCCAGTTCTTGCTGTCAAATAAGCAATTTGGGTTAGTGTCAGTCTCATGCACCTGATTGGCCTTGATGCATCCACGTGAACTTGAGGGATATTTCTTCACTACACAAGCTACATGTTTCTCTATTAGTACACGCCTTTCTTAGCATTAGAGGTAATTAGACTGATGTCCAACCAGGATGACCTGTGAGAGAGAGAACTAGATGAGTGGTGCTAGAGAAACCTTCGTGCATTTTAACGATTTGTCTTGCTTAATTAGCTTACTTGTTGCTCACACCTCCACTAAGGTATAAGGCCTAGTGGCTGAGACATACCCAGCCACACTTAAGCATGCAGGGTAAGGACTTAGTAGACCTTCTGTAATAAGTTTGTAGCTAAGCTGTATGGAAATTGGATGGGCACATGCACACGGACTTGTGAAGGTAATTAAGGTTGGTCTATTCATAAGAGAAGGGAGCACAGGGAGATGGCTTGCTGGCATTTAAAGCAAGTGGGTCAATACTTCAAAATGAAGGAGTGAGAAGTTAAGCAGCAGTGGGCTGACTGTGTCCTAATGATCAGGGCAAAGGAAGTTCTAATTAGTAGCAGCTCTGCTCGAGAAATAAAAGGGACATTGCTGATAAAGTTTGCTCTCTGATGCTACTTGTAAATTGCTTCAAAAACCCTGTGATGAACTGGCTTTTTATTATATCCCCATGTTCTATAATTCTGCATTTATTTGACGAGTTGCACATCTTCATGTTGCTGCGTCGTCCCTGCTTGGCCTCACTTGGCACTGCTGGCTAGTACTGGCAAAGGGCAGAATGGGTTTTGGAGCTGCGCCATTTTGCTGAGCCTCTGTCAAGATGGTGGCTGTTGCATTGCCATCGGTGCACTGAACCGCAACAGCTTTCACACCTGCAGGCCAAGGATGGCAGGACTGCTGTTCTCATGGTTTGACATATTGATAGATTGGGAGAGTCAGATGAACAGCAATTACAGTCATTGCCATTCTCCCAGCTGTAGAGGAATGATTTAGCCAAAATGTTCAGATTTTGAGACTTTAAATTACTTAGTAGTCTTATAGAAACATTTAAAGAATTTATTCGTATTGTTGTTGTTATTGTTGTTATCAATAGCAATTATAATTCTACTAATAATGGACTTAATCAACATATGGCAGATAGCCTTATCCAGAGTGAGTTGCAGCTAATATAATCTCATAATGCACTATCTAAAAGAGTCTCAGCTCTGCCTCTAAGCATTTCAACAATGTGTACCATGCATTTACCCAATGGCATACGCCATTTTACATTTATAGAACTTTGATTGACTTATCCACAGAGCCCCCACTTGCTACTAATGCAATATCGCTACATAACACAAGTTACACAATCGTAGGCTTCAATCAAGGACCCAACAGTGACAGCATAACTGTGCTGGGGCTTGAACCCTGTACCTTCAGGTCAATGGTCCAACGCCTTAACCGCTCTGCCACCGAAGTCCATTCTCTTTTCCTCTCTTTCTTTCACAGTCCACTCTCCTACTTTCCTACCATGTGCCAGTACACATTCAACAGTGAACATGTGCTCACTATGTTCATAGAGAATGTAACATTAGCAGTGGACTGAGGGTCAGAAGAGAAGAACGACTGCTTTTTCTTCCTTTGCCATCTGCTCTTATATGACAGGAGTGCATGCTAGAAATATTCACAAGTCACTGATGTGAATCAAAGATTATTGGCACTCGTACAGTAAACAGAGCTCTTGATGCTGAGTCCCAAACTGCTTGAAATCCCTGCAGTCTCAGCTGGATATGCCATAAGTACTTGACCATACACTGTACACATGTTTACATGTGACGGTATGTGAAGGTGGTACTCAAATCAAAGTGGCAAAGCATGTCCCATAGTATGAATTACTTTTCCAATTGAGCATTTGCTGCTTCTGCAATCTGCCGCTTCTGGTACAGTGCTCTTTAATAATGACCTGTGTGTAAATGTCGGCCTGATACCAATAGTAACCTGACATTCTGGATAAATATTGCATCAGATTTAACACATTTAACAATATTTTCCACAATTGTGTTTATATTATGTTGACAAGCACAACACATCTTGTATGGGCATACAAAATGCAAATATGTGACCTTTTACGTAATTTAGCGACAGAAGTTTGCTGTGAGTTGGTTTAGTTTTGAAGAGGACATATAGAGTATGTATCACGTCTATGTTGATGATACTTCTGTTTGAGTTGGGTATATTTTTTCTAGTATGGTTTTAGCTCAAAGTGAATTAAACCAAACTTTTTAATGATGTGTGACTCAGCATCTCATGAATGCCTGAAACTCTTGTTGTGATGCAAAGTTAAGAGGTGAAAAACCTGTATCTGCACAGGCAGCGTTGCGTAATCAGTTGTAAAATCAAATAGAAAGTTAAAGTCACAGAGATAGCCAGCACAAATTGTTGTTGTTATTCAGATGCTGATTATGTCCTAGACTGAATGTGCCTTTACATGGATAGTACATAAAACCATATTACAGGCACTTCTGATGTTATAATGGTTCAGTTTATGATTTTCTGACTTTTCAATGAGGAACTGATAGTACAAATTACACATTCACCAGAAACTGCATTATGAATTCTGAATTTATTTTGTTATTTCTGGGGTAAATGATATGCAGTGCGACACGGTATCCAGGGGATCCGTACAGCATCCTGCTGACTTAGCTGAGTAACAGCACCCTCAGGCCTCCACTGGACAAACCATTCTATTTTTCCAGGTTCCATTATGTTTTTCAGTTTAAATACGTTATTCAACAAATTACATGACACGTTCAACACTTTATTATAGATTATGCTATGTGTTAATGATTTTGCCCAGTTGTAGGTCAATGTAATTGTTTTAAGCATGTTAAGTAAGTTAGGCTAAGCTATGTTATATACAGTATACTGTTTATTTATCTCTTCGGTTTACGTGACAGACTTTGTCAATTTGTCAGAACATATCCTTATCGTAAATTGGGGAATAACTGAACTTGTTGACCAGTGCCTGAGCTATGTGCAAGACAAAAGGCAGGATGAAACAGCTTTATTTGTAAGGCACATTTAAAGGAAAGCATGTGTCATCCAACATCAGCATCATCATCTACAGAGTGATACAACTAACTACTAACATGCATTAAATATAAATTAGAAGAAGTCAGAAGTAAGTCAATGTAATGATGATAGAATCTCAAGACATAATGGTGCAGAGTATGATGTTAAAAGGAATAAAATGCTCTGAAAAGTGATTGACTATTTAGGTTGGACTTACATTGCAGGAGTAACTGTTTGAAAAGCACAGTATTTGCAAGGTGGAGCAAAAACAGAGAATATTAGAAATGTAGTTAGGAGCCAAGCCAAACCAGATAGTAAAAGTCAACCCTGTACTTTACTGGTAACCAGCTCCAGGCTTTATGATTAGGAGTAATACTCTCCCTTTTGTTTGTACAGTTGAAAGGCTCGCCACAGCATGGTCAACTCTCTGATTCCCAAATAAAGTGAATTACTGTCAGTACATGAAGAGATGCATACATGATCTCCAAACTCAGACAGTTGAGTTACTCCATATTCCTGCGATGGAGGAAGGCTGCCTCTCACAACATTGTTCATCTGATTCTCGGAGGTTAAAGTGGAATAAAAATTGCACATTCATAGACCAGGTTGCATTTGAACCACAGCATGAGGAACCACAGCACACCTCTTTTCCACTTCTTTTAAACTCCATGTCACTCAGGAGCCATGACAAGCACTGTTTATTTTCACTCTATGGTATTAGAGGTTGGGAGATGCTGCTTTTGGATTCTTTTAGATTAACTCCACATAGTACAGCGTGATGTGACAGTTGAACAGTGCTTCTGTGCCGTTTATTCTTCACTTGAGTTTGGGCTTAAAGTTTATTGTTGAACTTTTGAACAAATTGTGAAACATGTCATGGGAAGGATTTTTGTGGTCCACATGGTGTTTGCTGATGCAACACTAGGTTTATAGGGAGAAACATATCTGTTGTAAGTTTCATTATACAAACGCCATTTTATTCAATTCTTTCTAAAACAGATGCATTTAACCGGTTATGAACTGGATCTCAGTGCCTTCTTTTTTCTCTTCTTTCTACAGGTGGAGCGTGAAATCGCTATACTAAAACTCATAGAACACCCACATGTTTTAAAGCTGCACGATGTCTATGAAAATAAAAAGTATTTGTAAGTATCACATTTTCATATCTACCTATTCAGATCAAATCACCATTATGGTATGCTTTTGCGTATTTACTTTTATTTGCAATGCACGCTTAGTTGTCTGAAGATATCACTGAATCAGACATGACACCATTTCAACATTGAAGTTGCTTATGTGCCCTTAAAAATCTGATTCTAGTCACATTTATTATCAGTTATCAGATTTTTTAAGTGATCATGTATATAGCATAACCTGATCTAGAAATCAGATTAAGAAATTTAAAGATATTAAGTTATTAAAAAGACTTTGATTGAACTGACTTCTTTTTCTTTACTAGCTGCGTCTGGCAACCACAGACTTAAATACAGCTCAGAATTAAAGGCAGTGAAATGGCTAAACATGAGATATACATGAGAAAATGAAGAATTGTATTATTTACCATTAAAGTTTGAGGTTTATGTTACATATGTTTTTGTGATATTATTAGCTGATTGCAAAGTAAAAATCAAAATATTACCTTGAGCTTCCCCATGTAAACTCATTGATCAGATTACTCACAAAATCAGATTTTTTGTATTTATTGGATTATTAACTATATGTAAACTCACTGATTGTGTTCCCTGCATGTACACAACCAGATTTGTTATTTTGACATAAAGTGCATGCATAAGTAATACACTACTCTTGAAAATTAGAGGATATTTTATTATGAATATGAAGCGATAAAAAGAAGCATTTGATATTTTTTTATGTTATATGATGCAAATGAGATGCAAAAGCAACTTTTGTTCAATTAGTGAAAATGCACTATATAAAAGGCTGAAAGTGCTGGAGTATCTGATCGTTCCCTGGTCTTGAAAGTGTACATCTTGCAATTTTCCAGCACTTGCAATACCTCTGCAACACGATTTACCTGAAAACGAAACTTGGATAGCCATAGGACGTCTTGAAGCTGGTCAAGCACAAACAACAGTGGTAACAGCACTTTGAACATCTCATTAGCAGACTATGGAATTGCTTTCAAGAGACTGGAACAGTATGAAGAAGTCTACGGCAGGGTCCCATCATGAGTGATCATTTGTCCTCTTCTTTGATGGTTCACAGTTCAGTTTGCAACCTGACAATCATTGGGCCCTGATCTGGCATGAATGAGTAACACGGGATCATCTGTTTCATGCGAGAAAGGGACTCTTGTTAGGGTGGAATCATGCTTTGGGCTGCCATCAGCACTGGTGGTCATACTGAGCGCTATGTCATCAGAAATGGATCGCTGACTGCTGCCAGATACCGAGATGAGGTCCTGCATCCCATAGTGGTACCATAAGAGTGGCAGAGAATCCCACAAGAACTGCTGGACAATCTGACCCTGTCCATGCCCCATCACGGTCAGTGTGTTTTGGCAGTCTTGGGTTACCATGCACCCTACTGAACAGTCAATGTGTGGTACTCTCATCCAGTTTGACATGATTTTGTTTGCCCCCATGGATATACCACTTGCTACACAATCACGATAACTGAGTTTGCATCTCATTTGTGTAACTCCCTTTGACATTTC
The DNA here is from genome assembly GCA_034779995.1 of Parotocinclus haroldoi. Lineage (NCBI taxonomy): Eukaryota > Metazoa > Chordata > Actinopteri > Siluriformes > Loricariidae > Parotocinclus > Parotocinclus haroldoi. The sequence goes on from JAUZST010014097.1 coordinate 19,684, forward strand.
ATTAGCTTTTCTGATGATCTTGTTTAATAAAATAAAATGAAATACCTTTTTAATCACTTTATATTTGTTCTGAAATATCCCCTTATTTATGCGAGCATTGTAGTTTTGTACTACAGTTTTTTAATACATTCACTACAGTCCTAACGTTTGCAAATTTGCTGAAAAAATAATAAGTGAGAATGTGTAATCGTTTTCCATTTGCTGAAACTGATTGTTGGCTAGATAATTACATATTTGAGGATATCAAATTTCTGCTGCCTGAGTCAGAGTCAGACACAGTTTCTATTCACAGCAGGGTGACTGAAAGCACAGATCTTCGTATTGATTGATTTGAGCTTTTCTTCATAATGAGTCAAGTGCTGCCAATGATCAAAGTAATCTACTCACAATGTTGAATACAAGCTACTAATGTTTAAACGCTGCAAATTGTTAAATTTTACTTACATAAATTGAGAATGAGGGACCATCAGGTGACACGGCACTAACCACAATACATATCTCACCACCACAAAGACCCGAGTTTAGGTCTTTTAGCAATGCCTCTGCCCTAGTTGGGTACTTCTCATAGGAAGTTGTCAGTGCCACTCCAACAGCGGCCCATATTGGTTGTTTGAGGCACCCGCAAAGATATTTGCAAAGGTTTCTGTGTGTAGATAGATTTGGTGGCTGCAAGTTGCATGGGAGTACTCATGGACCTGTTATTCAGGACAGATTGGAGCTTTGCTCATAACTGTGTACCATCAGATTCCATTGTGTAAACACGCTATTTACCACTACAAGGTTTGTCAACATACCTGGCACATGGGATAACAGCTTGCACTTTTTGTTTGTAGTAAACATCAAATTACACCATTATGCAATAAAACATATATGCATAGTTCTGTCAAGAGCTGTCGTGTTTTTTTTGCACTTTGGATCTGACACCTTGGTGTTTCAAGTTTTATAAAAGATTCAGAGATACAAATGACTGTATTTGTACTGTACAGTATTGTATTGTGTTTAAATTAATGTTATTGTTTACATTAAAAACCTTATGTGCAAAGTATCTAAACCATTTTAATGTCATGGCAACATCCAGTTTAGTCAACAGAACTTAAAGCAGACTTTGCATTTTACACAGTCCTGTAAAAATAAGAATTGGTATGTCATGGTAGTGCAGTAACAGTTAAGCCAGCTCTGTTAATTATATGTGACAGGAATGGTTACGAGTTTACCTTTAAGCAGAATCTACTGCTATTTTAAGAGTGGCATTAATAAAACAACTGGAAGCATAACTGCGCTGGCGTGTCTAAAGAGTCATCAGTTATGTAAACATTGTGATAATGCACTTAAATTGTGACTGAGAAGTTTAGCCTCAAGTATTATCAGATTAGCACGTTTTCATTTTAAATTGTTAATACAATGTCAAATACTGTATATATATATATAGTATAGCTATCATATTATCAATCATATTACAATAGTAATCTTTATTTGGCATTCCTGTAGGTTTATTCAACAATTCAGATTTTGTTGGTCTTAATTACAGCTTCTATGTAGAAAAGTATTTTTAATTAAAATTGAAAGTTAAGCTCACTTAAGGGACCTGATTGAAATGTACATGCCAGCAATGCAAACAATGTGTTTAAACATTGATAACGCTCAGCGTGGCCTGAAAAAAAAGACCTGTTTTGTTTGATTTTGTTTTCCTTGCCACCCCAAGTCATGAATTAAAAAAAACTGAATGGTAAGGGAAACGATTCTTCCCAATTGTGTTTTACTCTTCTGAGAGTTTATGCAGACTTGACAGGTAAATGTCTGTTGCTTCTTTCTGTGGCCAGTGTTTAACGCATATCTCTGTGTTAAACACTGGCCACAGACAGAAGGAAAAGAAGACCATCCCACATAGTGGCCAAGTGACCCTTATATTGATGAGCACACTGGCTGGCTCAGGGTGTGAGTAAAGACCACACATCTTTATGACCCTACATCGTTTAGCATAATAATTATAATTATAATTAATTCACAGAGAGGCCTGAGGACCCTGTTAAATGTTGAAGCTGAATGATTTGAATGTTACTGTTTGGCTCTAATGAAAAGCTACTGGGGCCCGATGTTTTTCATTTAGGAGCCACTATTACAATACTAGTGGTGTTGCTACCAGAGACATTGTTCTTAGTAGGAGTAAACAGAAATATTTTTTAATACAGCATGTATATAACAAAGGCTTTGATTACTATAGGGTTTATATACAATTGCATACAATTACACAATATGTGAAGGAGTCGGGTCTAGAATGTAAACAATTTTAATATTTCTCAATAAAATTTGACACCAATAACAGGAGAGTAGATCATTGCCAAGTATTCACATAATTTTAACTGATTTTGTTTTAATTAGGCCACCTTTTTTCTTGCTGGTATTACTTTTTGTATGTACTCTGCTAATAACACAGGTCAACATATTTTGGTTACGTTTCTAACTAGCTGAGTAACAGTCCAGATCTGAGTATTGGATGTTACCGGTCTGTTGCTGTAACCTGCAAGATAAAACATAGCTGCCACTAAAAGCTGCCCATCCACTCAGTTGTCTTCAGCAGAGATTCCACTGACAGACAAACTGTCAAAGTTGAGAAACTTTGTCATTGCTTGATGCATCAATGCCAAAATGAACCAAAATATATGAAAAGTTTCTGTTCACTGTTGATTCCCCATGCTCTCTGACATTGGTTATATTTTTTCCATGGTTCTTGTAGTCAACTTTCATAGAAATGACGTATTATAATCTGATGAAAGACATGGCACTCAAGTCCCCAGTGAAATGACTGAAGAAAACTTTTGTAGTTTTGATTTTCTAGTTCTTACAAGGGTGTAATAGCACAGACGCAGTAGGCTACAGGGGCCTGCTCCGTTTCCTCACGACTGTCTTAAGTCAATGTATTCCATGTTCTGTGCTGAAATTCTGTTCTCTTTGAGTATCATCAGGTGTCTTTGATAAAGTTCTCAAGGCAAAAAGAGCCGCTCTGACTAAGTCCTCTTTGTCTGTATAACATGAGCACCCCTGGTCTGCATCACATGCCACAGACCCTTCCTTGAGGTGGCCTTATAAATTGGGTGCTTAAGAGCATATACACATAGCCCCCTTTCCGGTGCCAGAATTGCTCAACTTTCCTACCTACTAGAAAAACAATTCAGAGCAAACCACAGTTATACCAATGATTTTAAACCACTAGGTTTAAGTTGTTCAATTTGGTGGTGAGGGTCATAGAATAGCACTGCTACTGCAAACGAAAAGTAGAGCTTATGACCTGACAAAAAATAGTTTTTTTTGTGTGTGTATATGTTTGTAGGTTCAAAAAGAGGCTCTAATTTCACCACCCAAGGATGGGATCTGGGACTGTGTCAAGTGACACAGACCAGTGGTGCCCTGTGCCCATAATTATTAATTTTCTCGTTCTCTCTCTCTCACTCTTTCACTCTCACTTTCTTTCTCAATCTTTTGATCTCTCTACCTCACACACTTTGCAGGTATTTGGTTTTAGAGCATGTGTCTGGGGGAGAGCTGTTTGACTACCTGGTGAAGAAGGGAAGGTTAACACCCAAAGAAGCACGCAAGTTCTTCAGACAGATTATTTCTGCTCTGGATTTCTGCCACAGCCACTCCATTTGGTGAGCATGGTTACCAAATATGTACTCATTACTGCACTGGACACTTAAACATTGAGAATTAGGCTACTATTTAGGAAGGGAGCAAAGAGAACATGTATTGTTTTAGGAAATGAATATTTAAACTGTTTTCCTTGATTAAAGTCTGTCTTGCATCGCTTTATTATGGATGTTGCAGAGCTACTTTGTACACTATCCTCATTGTGCTCTCTCCCTCAGGAGACTTTTAGTGTAAGTAGGAGATTCAGTCTTCATTATGACTCTTTCCCCTGCCCTATTGTCTCTTAGCTGGATTTTTATGTCAATTGATATTAAATGGATATTTTCTCAAAACATTTTGATGACTGGACGATTAAGAAACCAGACTGTGGTGAACAAGTTTGAATCTCCAGCAAAGGTGAACTGTCAGAATAAGATGAGAAAGTCTCATTTTCACTGTTTGGCTATAGTTGATGACTGCCATGATAACAATTTCAGTTTCCAATTTAGCAGACCGTGGTTCAGGCATAGACTTGTTTATATTTTGTACTTTGTATTGTCTTATTGTTAGGTTGGAGGAGGGGAAAGAAAAGACAGTATGCACACTTTCTATCCGAGGTCCTTGCTAATGCATTCATACCCAGGAGCTTTCAATTACAATGCCATCAGCATATCTAGATATTTTTTATAAGTCAGTCACAGCAAGGCATTATCCCAGTCTTTTTTTTTCCTTTTGTGTACTTGCTGTTCAAGCATCCCTAAAATCAGAATATGTTGGATTTTTTTCTCATCCATTACTGTTTGTGCTGCTAATTCTAAAAGCTCTCCAACATTGCTAACATACACTTTTCCAAGCTTTTGACACTTTTATTTAACTTCATAAAAGGAAACCAGGTCAGTTTAGTGCAACTATGTGTTTGGAATCTTGTAGTAAACTGTCCATGAAAGCAAAGTTAGAGGATACGAAGGTGAGGTGATCTGTCAAGTTATGCAGTTCAGTGCAAATATATTTGTTTACTGTGCTCCGTGTTTTATTGATCACACATTATAAAGCATTCACAAACTGCTACAGGTGACTTTATTGCCACACATTTCGCCACAGCCTTTTGCTGAAGTCTGCAGTTTGTTACTTCTTTTAGGAGCATTTTGAGGTCTTTTATTGAATTGTAGCCTAAAGCTGTGAAGTCAAAGAATCTTTCTGGAGGACTGATTATTGGTTGTATTTTATGATATTAGAGAGAGGCAGAGAGGTGGAAACCTCACGAAATGTGACAATCATCTAAAAGATAAGAGCATTATGAGATCTCCGATGATAAGATTTAATGGATATTACTGCAGTCCCATGTGACTCACACAAACTCACAGTTGGAATTATTACACGTAAGCACATCCTGTATCTGTAGGTCTTTATGGGATTGCTAAAATTACAAAGATCTCATACCCCTGCAATTCTTTAATCCGCAGTTTAGCTCTCTCCTGTTTATAGTTTCCTATGATAGTAATATTCGTAGTGTTAAATGGTACCAGTACATTTCTTATGGGTGGCATTTAACAAGAATACGTCTGGTGAAAATCTTTTTGAAAATTGATGTGATGCTGAAAGCCAGAAGCTACTTATTCTGGCTTCCCATTATAAACGCATCTTTGTAATCTGCACTTGTTTCAGAACAGCCTTACCATACGATTCTATCAAAGGGGTGTTCAGTGGCCTTTTCAAATCATTTCTCGTGTATCTATGCACACTACCTATCTCAAAGGCAAATCTTTCTGTTCCTTTGCCAACACATGAAATAGAGTTGGTTGTATTGTTGTAATTGAGAATGGCAGAAACCACAAGCGTCTTCTCATAAACCTTTACTCATGTCTTCAGTACAAATATGCTACTGTGTAATTGTTGCATCCGAGTACTTTTTATATGAGTCATATTTAGTCATTTTAACCATGCTAGCTTACACGTTTTGTAACAACTGTTGTGTTGGTGGATAGTTGAGAACATCTCCTAATTGCAATGTAAAACCATATGATAGGTACTAAATACTATGAATCAATATGCTTACACTGACCCATAGTAATTTCAGGTCAGTAATATCATCTTAATACTGTTTGTATCCTGGAAACATTACCTGTTATTGACTGTCTTGACCTGATTTGACCAGGTATTAGTCCTTTTCTGGTTTCTTCATCATTACAACGGATATGAATAAAAGCATCCCCTCCCGATTTTGTACTTTCATTTTGACAAAGAGTATTGTATCTGCTTGAGTATATAAAGCAGTATATAAATTCGATGAAAGATTAAACAGTATTAAAAGATTGGCAAGTACTCCACTCTTAAATGATGTGGATGTGATAAGTTCAAGTTATGGCTAGTGCAATTAAGATCTGTCAGTGGAGGCAAAACCCCAACCACCCCACCCGACCCCACCCCTTCACATACTCACTCACCGCAATGAGCTCTCCTCCTTTTCCCCTTTTCAACCATTAAGCACACAGGAAATGATCAATGACCTACTTTATGAGCATGTGCCACCATGCTCCATGCTTATGTCATAATTATAGCTGCCTGCGGACTGATAAGACTTGGTTCCCTTACGTGGCCAGTCAGTAATTGCAAACCTAAGGCGCATGTGGGGGCGAGATAAAGAGTGCGCATCACATAGAATGGTTCTTCCCAAACATGCAATAGAGTGCAGATTGCAGCAGGCCAGATCTGACTGCCTGGAAGCCAAGTTATGACTCACTCTCAGCCCACTCGCTCCACTGATGAATGAACACCAATGCCGGTGCTAATCCTCCCAACTTGTGGATACACTATATATGATTATTAAAACCATAGCAGATTATGTTAGACAGGATTGCACAGTGTTAAACTGACAATGGTCAGAGAGTAATGATTTTAGACCTTAGGGAGGAAGTAGAAGAATCCAGATTTGGCCAGGATCAAATGTCTGACTGAACTGCCCTCCTATTGTGTTGTAGTAATGCTTTCGGCATACAGTTTTTTTAGACTGTTTAGATCATCCTCTCTTTCTTTCATAACTCCTCACTGCTGAAGCAGATTTTTAGTTCATGTGAAGGATCCCATCCCCATTGTGAAGTTCACTTTGCCCAACAGTATTATATCTGCTTGTGTATATAGAGCATGTTTTTTTTGCTGAAAGATTAAATAAATGATTACTAACAGATTGGTGAGTTCTCCACATTAACATGATATGGGGATGATAAGTTGTATCACTATGGATAGTGGGATAGAGATGTGTCCAAATCGATTAGTCGAGGCGAGACTCACAAACCACCCCCAGAGACACACACACACTCTCGCACACTCACTCACTAAAATGAGCTCTCGTCCTTTCCCCACCCATTTCGACCATTAACTTACACAGGAGATGATCAATCCTCAAGATGTATCATTGCTCTTTGACCGTTGTCAGTTGAACAGTGTGTAATCTTGTCTAACATAATCTGCTGTGGTTTTAATAATCATATACTGTATAGTGTATCCACAAGTTGTGAGGATCCAATGGTGCCTAAAACGTTTGGGCAAGGCCCTGTGTGCCACCTGACACAAGCATACATTGTCAAAAATTGTCAGCTCATTCTTTCATAACTGCTCACTGCTGATGTAGCTGTAGTAGATGTCCCAGTGCTTTTTTCCAGTCTGCTCATTGATACCTTTTAAATCCAAGCTTGAATCATACTATTAGTTTACAGCTAGTATATATTACGTGTTTCATTATTTTCATTTTCCCTATACATATTTCTCTGTTTGGTAAAACACTACTATTATTCGAGAGAGGAGGGCCAAAACCAAGCAAGTGTTTCTGTACACCCCACAGGTGCCTACAGTTTCTTTTTTTTCCACCATCATGTGGGGCATCCTGGTGGTACAAGTGTATGGTTCATTTACAACTCTAGAGACCCTGACATTGGACTCCAACTGTGTGGAGTTTGCATGTCCTCCATGTCTCCATGTCTTTTTATTCCTGTGTCTGGTTTCCTCCCACAATCCAACGACATGCATTAGGTTAAGTAATTACTGTAAAAAAAGGCCTTATATGAAAATGTGTCAATGTAGCGCTGATGTTAGCTTGCATCTGTCATGAATAGCTATTGAAGCAGGTGTGACATAACATAAACAAATGAATAGTTGCCAGCAAGTAATGGACTTCTGCAACAAGAGCAAGACTTAGCAAAGCACACCGCAGAGCAGTCTTTGTTTCGCTGTTGTGACATGTACCATCATCTGTCCATCCCGTAAATAGATACAATCAGTTGTCTATGCACTGCCAAGCCAACCCAGAGACATCATTAAGACTCCTTGTGGTGATGGACTAGTGCATCTGACTGAAAAGAAAGAAGGAAACATTACTGTGCTGATTCTTGAGTCAGATAAAACAGTATTTCATAGATTGTTCTCTTTCTTCATGCATGGGTGTAGATACTCTGTATAATTAAGTTTTTGGTTTGTTTCTCTTTCAGATGGTGGTTTTATATGTTTGTATTTGGCTCTGCCTATTAGTAATGACTATAGCCAGATAAATAAGACTATGTGTAATTAAAAAAATGTTTACATGTGTAGCTGTAGAAATGTAATATATTTAAGGCACATTGTATAAATGTGGGTCTGGATCATGTATAATATATTCATAATATATCGGGGCAGCTCGGTGGGTAGCACTGTCGCTTCACAACAAGAAGGTCCTGGGTTCAGTCCCAGGGTGGAACGCGGAGTTCTTTCTCTGTGGAGTCTACATACCCTCCCCGTGTCTATTATTCATGAATAAATTACATAAAGCAAGAACTCTGTCGATGCTTTCTGAGAGAAAAGAGTCTTAAAAAGGGAGAAAACAAGCACGGTAGCTTTCAGTCATTGTCCTGTTTCATAAAGCTTACAGACATTTAATGGTGCATACCTGTACTTAAGTGATTTGGTGCTGAGCACAAGAAGAAGTCACAAAGGGTTGAAAGGCAAAGGTAACCCTAGAAAATGGTTGTTTTGTCAAGGTAAGAATATTTATTACAGTTATTTGCTGATAGTGTTGGTTGCAGTCAAAAGATTGTGATTAATATTTTGAAGAAATAAAGACACCCAGTGTGACTGACAAAAGTGTCCCGTGAGATATTGGAAGTGCTTTACAAGAGCAGGAGAGGTAACGTTTTAGCCAATTTTAAAGAAAAAGCGTTAAGTGAAGAGGTTATCAAGGTTGGAAAAGGCCCGCAAACTACCAGTGTTGCACAGATAACATTATAGTTTTATACATTCTGTATTTGGATACACTTGGTTATGTATTAAGTGATTTAGGTGATTGTGAGCAGCTATTTCTGTCTGCTATTTATACTGACTGCACTTTAAATTATTAATAACTATTAACTAGGAAATGTGACTGGCATTCATAGAACATGAAAGTATGACCTAAGTGCAGAAACTAGAGAACAAAGTCAACGAAAAGCAGTGCTTATGATAATTATACCACAGTGGAGCTAGAGTAGCACACCATTACCCCAGCTAATGTCCCATTCTGAGCTCTAGCTGTTGTTTCTTGACATTAAAATAATGGAGTATTTTGGAAGGTTTGTTCAAGCTCTAATTGGGTCAATAGGCTTTTAAGTCCTGGAGAGGTATATGAGAGGAATTTGGGGCAGGTTGGGTGAGGTAGGGTTTTGTCTCTATTTCTAGCATGGGCACTTCATTTCAGCTACTTCTGCCTCTTTCTGGCCATTCTTCACAGTGAAGTGTATTTATTAACTAAAAGCAATGAACGGAAGAGCAGGTTTAATGGTGTTAAAGAGATGCTTAAAAACTGTTTTTTATGTATTTTATACTTTAATATACTTAGTCACACTTATTTTTAGGGGTGTAACAGGCATTGTCATTCTTATTTATTACGCCATCTAATGTGACTGCATTTTATGAACACCGGAGGGCGTTATCATGCGTCATACCCACAGACGCATGTCCCGTTGATGCATATCCTGTGCAGAGGAATAAAGATTATTTTTCTTTACATTTTATACAAGAAAAGTACACATTTTGAAAGGTTATTCTTCAGAAATACAAAAATTGAATGATTACACTCATTTTAAATCACAGTGTTTTGCTTACCATTTTAAACCTCTGTTTGTAGTATTTTATTTTAATTTTAAGTTACTATTTTTTTAAATGTGCATTGTATTGTTTACAGACATAAAAAGGAATGTGCCTTGTCAAGTGTAATCATGACAAAATAAAATCATGAACTTGATGTCCTGAATAGAATCGAATCATGAGCAGAGTGTATAGTTAAAATCACACTTTTTTACATGATGTCAAGTCTTTCATGACTAAGGATAGATACAGTTGTGGATACAGTTTGTCAGTCAGTGGAATATAGCTCTGCAAGCGCTAATGGCAGGATGAGATTGGGTGGTATTGCCTGCATCTTATTTGTTTCCGTCAGAGTTATGCATGTTATTTTTCCTGGTAGCTAATAAAACATCCAGCTGCAATTAATAGAGTTTATATTAGTGCTGGATTGGTTTACAGATGTCCTTGTGTTATTAATAGATTTGCTTAATGTATTTGAAATGCTTGAGTATATAATGATTATTTTGGATTTAATGTGTTTGATCCTTAAGGTTCTTCATTATTAGCCAGTTCCGCCTGAGTGTGTGATGCATGTACATGTTGGCCTTTATGATTTATTGAACTCCCTCTGTGCAACCGATGCTAGTGCAACCTCGCCAACGTTCGTGAGATGATACTGAGATTGCATTAGTAGTGAGCTGGCAGTGATGTGAGTTTCTGGTTAGAAGTATTATTATGCAAAGCAGTTCATCTGACCTGTCTGCAGTCATCTGCTCTTTTAACACCAGCCACCAGAACTGCATCTGTCATCCACCCCCACCACGCCAACCAGACAGCCAGTGTCCAGATGAGAAAGCAAGATGTTAGCAGTTATTGATTCTCAGTAAGCAGTGGGCAGTACCGCACAAACAGACCTTTCTCAGACATTGTTAGCTTGTGAACATATAGCATATTTTAAAGACTTTGAACAGCAACAACATTAAATAATCAAAACAGAACAGTCAGTACAGATGTGTAGTATCACCTACATGCAATGTTCTCAGAATAATGTCACAAGTTTTATGCAATATCTGATATTATCGCCCAATCCTACCATGTTTAAATTTTCCAACAAGTTCTAAAAAGTTGTAACAAGTCTGTGATGTGACTTCTTTTTACTCTCACAGTCACCGGGACTTAAAGCCTGAAAACCTGCTTCTAGATGAGAAAAACAACATCAGGATAGCAGATTTTGGCATGGCTTCACTTCAAGTGGGGGACAGCCTCCTGGAAACCAGCTGTGGGTGAGTAGTATTGATGAAACTTTAAAACCATAGCAAAGCACATAGGTAATATACATTTAAGAGTCTTTAAATATTTTATTGTTCCTGTTCCTTTTGTTTTGGGATATTATAGCAAAATTGATGGTGAAATAACTTACTCCAAAATGTATTTATTATACTCTAGATATTGTTTGGCACTTTGCCATGATTTGTTTTTGAATATTAAGTAATGCTGCTATCATCCTGGATTACACTGATTTCAAGAACTGCAATCACTTAGTAAAACTTGAGCTATAAAACTGTATGGCAGATGTAAATGTGGTAAATTCTATATACCACAAATCTTATAAAGTTGATTGTATATATAAATTGTATATAGTTACAATCATTAGATCTGCATTGCACATGCTGTCAAACGTGTTAGCCTTTATGTGTAGAAAATGTACAAATTGATTTCTAAAATACATCTAATTAATCTCAGCTAAATGGCAAAATGAAGTCTTTCAGTGCGGATCAGCATCCATATTTCAGTTTGGCCCGAGTATTGGTTTGAACCTTGTTCAGGCAACTTCACCTTCGTGATGTCCAAGCAGATATCCAGGTTTGATCCTGACTTTTGCCAAAAGCAAAGGTAAAATATATGGTACTGCTACGAGTTGACACTAACAGAGTAACATTCCCTGAGTCTAATAATCCAATATTGACTGAGTAAAACAAATCCTCCATCTTTTAACAATGCTATTTTTAATTGCTGCTATATATTCAAGACAAAGACAAGATGGGAAAGGCTTGCCTGAGCAAGTCATGGCTGTTGGCTGTTGGAAGTGATTTTAGTAAAGTTTCATCTGATGGTCCTGAAAAATATTTGATTTGAATTAATGAGTGTGTTTAATACGCTTAGCAATCCTATCATATTTTTTAACTGATATCTGCAGTTTTATGATTATTGAAGTGGTCATTTAAACAGTAATATTAATGGAATACTCCATTTCTCATTTTGGATTAAGGCCTTGAAATCCGATCAGGATTGTAGCTCTGTAATTGTATTTCTCAACAAATGTATACCCCCTACTGTTACTCAAAGTCAAACATGGATGCCATGACTTTGCTTCTTTTTGGAATCTCTTGTGGGGTCTGGCAACACTGGAATTAAATGCAGCATCCACTAAACAGCTGCCACATACTTTTGGGGGAAACTCAGTATGTGCTTGTACATGTACAATCATTGATTGCAGTACTGACAATATCTGAGTTTCTGCAGTCATCGAATTGTTAAGTGCATGTAAGCGTACTTAATGATATTTAGAATTAAATTTGGAATTTAACGCTGTATAATGATAGGAATATACACCCGCAATACTGCTGGAATGCATTATGTTAATCAGGATGCTAATAGCATCGTTTGTCTATTAGTCCCCTTGTCAGTTGTGGTTTTGTTAAAAAGAACTACTTCTTGATGATAGATCTTCTTTGCTCTAAATTTATTTTAATTAAAGTTGGGGTTCAGTGTGCGATTATGATAATTAACCAAAAGGTTTTTCTTAGTTACCATAAGATATAATGGGAAAAAGTAGATTGCAAAAAAGAGCTGTGTACTGAAACTGTATTGAAGGTTTAGTTTAAAAGTAGAAATTTGGTGCTAATGACATAGTGGCTTATCCCTTATTTGCTATGACCTGTTTGCTCAGGACCCCCAACATTCGCAGCACAACCATAATAACGTTAGTCTAGTGACTGCCAATGATCAATTATGGAAAGTCTTATTGATTGTGTGCTTAAGGGAGTCTATCCACCTGCCACATGCTGCAGACTTATTTACACAGTGTCAGTTTTATTGGTGACCATGTCAGATGTTGTTTTTCTCTAGTAATGCCAGAGGCATGCTCAATCTGCATACTCTGTCATATACTCTGCACACTTTTACAAATTCTCTGTCACGCACAAGCTCATTCCCATTTGCCCACACACACTGCGATGGACAGAATGCAAGCGTTCTCGGTTTCTTCATCATGAGCGAAGGTCTGCTGCTGGGTGGAGACATGCTCACTCAGGAGAGGAAGCAGAGCTTTAAATAAAATGAGCTGTTATGAAAAGCGTGTGGCCTCTCCTCCTCCCTGTAGCTTTGATCTATTGAGGTCAGCAGTGTATGGAGGAGAGGGGAATCGCTGTTTCAGTTCCTGCACATAAACCAGCTCTCTCTCTCTCATCTGCTTTTTCATGTCTTCTTTTTATCAACTATGCACAAGGAAGCATGATATCTTGTTAGGATATAAGAACAGGTTAATGCATATGCAGTGATGTTTAACAGTTTAACGCTCTAGAATTTTCTGTATTTTTTGCATAAATATAACATAAGAACATCCTCACATCAGAACTTTAGGTCATTCAGGTCCCGTTAACCTTCACAGCAGTTGTTGACCAACAAAAATCACTCCAAGATGTGTCATAGCCTGGATTGTCATAGTCACACAGAAGTCTCCGGTAACTTTTAATCAACTAAATGTGCTGCTCACATTGCCTATTGTCAGGAGAGCACTTCAACAGTTGTGTGCCTGACATGGTTTCCAAAACATGGACATTGCTCTCCAAAAAGACAATGCTGTTTTTCTGCTGTTTGCTAAAGCTCACATGGAAAAACATATCTGGACTACTGAAGCAAAACTGTTTTTTGTTTAAATGAGAAGTTATGTCTCTAGAAACTGAACCACTGCATTCCATCATGAGTGGCATATCCCATCTGTGTACCATGGTGGTGGTAGATTTCTAAAGGAATTTTAAAGGAAATAGTCAGGACATCTGTCTGTAAACTGAATCTCAAGAGAATGTGGTCCAAATAGCAACACGGTGACTCTAAACACTAGTGATGCTCTGATCTGGAACTGTGGTGGCCTAGTGGTTAAGGTACTGGGTTCAGATCCCACCTCTGTCACAATTGGGTCCCTAAGCAAAACACTTAACCCACAACTGCTTGGATTGTCAGATTGTATTAAAGTCGCCCTGGATAAGGGCGTCTGCTTAATGACATAAATGTAAATCTGACTAGAACTGATGATCTGTGCACCAATACAGATCTATACTCACCAGCCATTTTTATTAAGTACACCATTTAAACAGCTCATTATCTAATCAGTCAATCACATGGCAGAAACTCCATGTATTTAGGCTTGTAGATGTGGTCAAGTAGACCTGCTGAAGTTCAAAGCAAGCATCAGAAAGAGGAACAAGAGTCATTTAATAATTTTGAATGTGCTTTAAATTGTTGGTGCTAGACAGACGTGTCTGAGTATTTCAGAAACTGATGTTGGTGTGGAGGATCTTTTATTGTTTATTTATATTTTATTTAGTTGACCTTTGTTTTAATCCCACAGCCTACCTGAGTACCTACCAAGTATTAGCAAGGTGTACTTAATAAAATAGCTGGTGAATGTAATGAAACAGATTGGATGGTTTCTTGGTGGATAGCACCGTTTCCTCTGTGTTTTCCTTCTCCTCTGAGAAGTTTTTGATTGGTCAGGGTTGAGCAGCCTGGCTCCTGTCTGTGTTTCTGCATGTTCTCCCTGTGTCCATGTGTTTTTTCTTTACCTTACCAAAGTCCAAAGACATGCTTTAAGTTAATTGATTACTGCGCACAAAAATCGGGGGATACTTCAAAACGAAATCTTCCACAGTTAAATATCCCCTAATTTTTAGAAGCAGTGCATATATGACTAGTCTTGAAATAGCCTTGTGCAGAGATATAACCTTGTTGGGTCGCTGAAATAGCCAAATATGCCGATAGCAGCCAAGTAAATAATCATCTCTAAGCCTTGGTTGCTCTTTGCCTGATGGGCAATATTCCAAAACATAATAAACATCAAAAACACTTTCCATTTATTAACAGAACAGAAAGTTCAATACTTATGAATGATCACATGAGAGAGAGACTAATTTGTTTGAGTAAATTAAGGTAGCAAGCATTAAATCTTGGTCTTGACTTGTCATGCTGACTAATGACAAACAAGCCTGCGATATTTATTGTATAGTGCATTAATAAAACATTTTGTAATGCTCCATTATTGTTCTTCATTCTCTCAAACTGTCTTATGTTGTCATTTTAAATTGTCTTTTGGTTTAACCAATCATTTTATCTTTTCTGCAGCTTTAAGTTATATACAGTGATGCATAAAGAATGAAAATATCTGAATTAAATTAGAATTCAAATAGGACTTGAATTGAGACGTTCATATGAGGAAAGCCAACAACATCCCAAAGCTGAAGCTGTCTTATAAAGAGAAATGGGATAAAATTTCTCTATGCCAGTGTGCAAGACTGATCAACTTACCAGAAAAGCTTTGTTGCAGTTTTTGCGGCACAAGGGAGTCATAGTAGTTATAAGGTGCACATACTTTTGGGTAACCACATATATAATATTGTAAAAGTATAAATTTTCCTCAATGAATAACCAACCAATTATATATTTATGTCTTATTTGTGTAATTTGTTTCTCTGTCTGCTTTTAGGAGGGCTTTTGTTCAGAAATATAAAGAATTCTAGAAAAGGGATCACATATTTTTATATATTTCTGACTTTGAAAACACCTGATATAGCTTACCTAGATTTACATAAAATATTTTTGGATTGATAACCAATTATTGTAGTCTGTATAATATGCATGACTGTCTTGGCAGAAGAAGGTGTGTGTACATATATATATATATGTGTGTGTGTGTGTGTGTGTGTGTGTGTGTGTGTGTGTGTGTGTGTGTGTGTGTGTGTGT
>JAUZST010014098.1:0-10747 GCA_034779995.1 Parotocinclus haroldoi
TGTGTGTGTGTGTGTGTGTGTGTGTGTGTGTGTGTGTGTGTGTGTGTGTGTGTGTGTGTGTGTATGTATGTGTATGTATGTGGGTATATATGTGTGTGCGTGTGTGTGTGTGCGCGCGTGTGTGTGCGCGCGTGTGCGTGTGTACACCTACTGAGTGTAGTTAAGGAAGGGCTAACCATGGACTGGCTGCAGTGTGTTGGACAGCCAAGGCTTATCACTGTCTTATCAATGAAGGATCTTCTGTTAGGTCTCAGCTGTCCCTCAGCAGACCTTCTAATATACCATATAGACCAGAACACCTTTCCACAATGTAAGCATCTACAATGGACATGGCCGTATTAGAACAAGGTTGTCTGGTTTGATGATTTCCAAATTATTTTAATCAAGTAAACCATTGATTCCATGTGCTTTCTTCAACTGGGGAAGTGCTTGGCACCAAGAACAACTCTGGGACAACAAACTCATAATAAAGAGGACTTAAAAAACCCTGAAAGTTTATTTAAAAAGGATATTTGCGAGGAAAGCTTAAATACTTCCTTTTATGCCTATCAGGGACAATCTCATTTGCTCAGATTGTACAGTCAGTTCAGTCATCTAGACTTGCTGCAGTAAGACCTGTCTGGGTCATGAGGACAGAGCTGTAATTCATTCAAAGGCCCTGCTCGGCTCTCAGGGATCCTTTTCACAGTCGTAGCCTCTCCATGACTGTTGATTGTTGTTTCGTTTTTCCTTTTTTTTCTGTTTCTCTTGGCTCTGTCCCCGAATGTGCCGGGTAATGTCGCAAGTTACAGCCTAAATATGCAATCTGCATTCGTTCCCTACTCCCAGAGCTGAACGAGGTCAGTCGTCTTGGCTGAAGGATGGTATAGTACATGCTAGTTGCGACTCGATTGATGCCAAGGAACCTGGACTTTGCGGTTTATACTTAGGTGCTCTCTCTGGGCAACATTGTTTTTGGCTTCCCACAGTTTGATGCTTTTTGCCGCAAACTGACCGAACATGTGGTTCTAATAAGAGCGATGCTCATTGAGAACAAGTGTTTTTTTGTTTTGTTTTTTTAAATCCTGCTCACTCGTTGCTCTGAATGTATATTGATATCTACAGCTAGATCCGCTGTGAACCTCCGAACATGTTTTAAGGAGGATCCACAATGGCAGTACTTTTATTAAGGCAATATGGCATTTTTCTGGCTCATGTGCTGCAAATGGCCAATTACCACAAACAATTTGAACATTTTCCTGTTGTGAGATGCCATCTGTGGCCAAGTGAGCTTGAACGACTAAGATAGAACTGGAAAAATGATCTAAGCACCATTTGTTGTTTTGTTTTTTTTTTGCTTTCATATGCTGGTCGGTGCCAGTCTGTTTCTGCTCATAAGTACCGTGCTCTTGTGGGTTCACCTCAAAAATCCCACCAGCATTAACAACTTTAGATGGTTTCTGCCAACCAGTGCTGGTTTTCGGTTTTCCTAACCTGGTCTGTTGCTGTTTTCTACTGGTCACTGACTGTCAATGGCAGGTTAACACTGAGCATAAATAATGGCATTCTGTTCAGAGTGTTCTTATATCGGCCCTGACCAGGAAGAAGCAGGTTAAACATTGAAAAGTTTTTATATTTTAACGCAAGGAACTGCCTGTAATTATGCAATGGACCCAAGAAAGACCTGTTGCCAAGCTACTGCCTGCCACAATGGCCTACCAGTTTAGGTACTGGACTATAGCCCAGAAGGCCAGGATTTAAATCCCACCTCTCACCCAGCATTCATACTGGATAGAAGCTTGCACATGCCTTTTCAAATAGTGTTTAATAAAATGAATATTAAGCATCTAAAAGGTGCCATTCTGTTGAAGCTCATTACAATATATATATACATATAGAAATGTCTTTTATCTCTATGTTGTGGCTGGGAGAGAGAGGGAGATAGACTACCTCATGATTATGTGCTTGCTTGTTCATTAGCTCACATTTGGACAAGAGATTATTCTAACTCGGTTGATGTTTTTAGGGACTTTGTCAGTGCAAGTTTCTCGTCTTGTGTGTTTGCCTTTCCGCTGCTTATTTGCAACAAGCTGTAAATGGTGTTTATTTGAGCCTCTCCTGTTGTAAATATACTGCTCACAAAAATTAGGTGATACCTCAAAATGAAATTTCCTTATTTCGGTGAGCCGTATATTCTGTCATGTTTGTCTCCTCTATATATTCTCTCTGACTTAACTGTATAAACTGGTTCACATCAATTCCTCGAGTCTCGGATTGATTGGGCTGACCTTGTTATTACTCATCAATGCATTTTTGGCTTCCATCAAACAAAGCATCAGTATCATTCCACTACGCATTTTCTCCAGCCAAAGGCTCATAACAGTACATTAGTGAATTTTCACTATGGATATCAGCACGTGTGTAACAGTTTAATTGACATATTGACATATCGTTTGTTTTATCCACAATTTGTATTACAGTAGCATTGTGACTATGGGAATACTAATTTCAGTCATTAACGGCTGCATACCTGTAACGCTTTTTAGAAAACTGTTCAAAGACACGCCAGCAAAATGGTTACAGTGGTTATTGTTAATAATGCTGCTGAACTAACTATGGTACTCATTTGACATTACTTCTTTTAATCCATCATACTGTGTAGTTTTTCTCTCTCTCTGTGTTCAGTTAGATGCACAAATCCTCTGACAAGCCCCTGTCAAGATGCCGGACTCAGACTTTAATACTGGGGTGTGTGTGTGTGTGTGTGTGTATGTGTGTGTATGTGTGAGTGTGTGTGAGAAAGTGCTGAGTTAGTTGGGCTCAGGATGAGCTCTGCAGGAAGGAAACAGCCAGAGACAGATGTGTACATGAGGGATTGCTTGTCTTGTGAAAGAGATGGGCATATAAAAGGAGAATGGGGTTAACCTCTAATTACAGGGTGAAGCTTCTACATCCACACTTGTCTGATTTATTTCACCCTCTCTTCGTACTGCGGTATTTTTTTCTTCTTCTACATCACTCTCACCCACAGCAGAGCCTCGTTGGACCTTGTAAATATCCGAGCCAAAGTAATTAAGCTTCTTATGTGGTGGAGCGAAGAGATTTTTTTTTTTTTTCACCTCACCCTGAAATTTGCACAATTAGCTCCCATTATCTTAACCACTTAAACTTTGCGGGTTAATTAAAGTCTGTTTAACAGTTGGTTAGCATAGCACTCTATACCATATAAAACTTTTGAATTACTCTAAATGAACACTCAAAATTAGGTTTATCCTCAGAACCGTTGCCTATTTAGTTCCACAAAACCACACCTATTGAAGTAGTAATTTGAAGGGATGTCTTTATCCACAGCTTCAATCTTACAAGATACGCCAAGCAACTGAGGCTAAAAGACATTGTTTGAGGGCCCAGCAGTGGCAGCGTGGCAGTCCTGCGACTTGATTCCTCAGCCATCTAATCAATAGATTTCTCAACATTCTGTACAACTGATTTGAGACTAGGGGCGGCACAGTGGTTAGCATTTTTTTCACTCCCAGACTTTCATCTGGCTGATATCTTGTGTTGTTTGTAACACTGTACATGTTCCGGTGACACTTCTGTCAGTCATCCACGCTTTCTGTGGCATCTCCGAGTCCTTTATGTATCATTTGCACACAGGTTTCTTGTGAAAATACAATTTATATTTGCATTACAGTATCCGTAAAGGCTATGCGACTATGGGAACGTCCAGTCAAATTCCCTTCCAGACAGCATCCTCGTTCACAGAACGTAATGCTGACGATAAACGGCACCTACCTGGAGGTTTTTGTTTGTTTGTTTGTTTGTTTTTTTTTTTAAATTTTTTAATAATGATCCCGTACAGCGTGCACATTTCTCGTTATCGTTGTTTTTATCCCAAAAGCTGCGAATGCAGCACTGGCTAACTGAAGACATTCCTGACATCCGGGCCCAGTCTGACTAGTTTAAGCACACACCAAGGAAGTTTGTGTGTTTGGGCTTGGGGGGTGGGGTAGTGGGTTGAGGGGGAGATCTCCGGTGAAATTCTTCAGCAAGAGCACACATGTGAAACGCTTTCTGTTGTGTTGCTGTAGCGCACAAACATCTGCTTGTCCAGATTTTTATTGAAAATGTGTAGAATCTCAGAAGAGAGAGAGAGAGAGAGAGAGAGAGAGAGAGAGAGAGAGAGAGTCTTCTGTTAGACTGTGCAAGCTTTATATACACACTACTCACATAAATTATGGAATTTGTCATTATGGGATATTTAATTTACACTTAACACCCTCTCTCATCTCGCGCTCGTTCTTTTTTAAAAAGCAAAGCATCCTTTTTAGGAACCTTATAGGAACTATCCTATAGAATGTCCGTCTGTCTCTGTCAGTAAGTCATGTTCCTCTATGGTCATGTTCCTCCTATCGGCATCACACACACACACACACACACACACACACACACACACACACACACACATATGGTTATATCAGAACTAGTTATATACACACAAGTCAATGGCAGTTTAGAATAACCAATAACCTAACACACACGTCTTTGGACTGTGGGAGGAAACCGGAGTAAACCCACACAGACATGGCGAGGACGTACAGACTTTACACAGAAAGGACCCAGGACCCTCTTGCTGTCCCACCGAGCCACCCTGCTGCCCTAAGCCCTAATGGGAAAACTACTTTTGTGATACAGATCGATTCAGATCTCTGAATCGGTTACTGCCTCAGTAGTGACCAATAGCTTTTGTTTCCCGTTCTGAATTTGTGTGTATAATTTGTAACCAAGTGAAGCTTGTGTTTGGGTGTGACCGTGTGGACACGTTTGTTCGAGCAGAGTTTATTTTTTTCAGCAAGAACGCATACCTTTGCAAAAATTCATGTGCTCAGACACACACCCTGCACCTGTGAGGAGGCTCATAGATCAAAACTAGTTAATCTACATGTCTGACTTGACTGGATTGTTCTGCATATCAATTCTCAGTGCATCTCTCCCCCTCTGCCTCTCTCGCACTCCGTGCTTCATTAATTAAGCCCATTCTTTATTACAAAGCAGCTGTCACCTGGAGTGTTGGCAGCACAAACTTGGGCATACCAGCGACTGACTCAGTGATGGCCTATTGTGGATGTTTGGAGATGTGCCCTTCGTAGCAGCTGTGTTCTAGAACTGTTGCTGTCAGGTAAGATTAATAGACAGAGGAAATGTGGACATTAGATTGAAATGTTTGTTTATGGCTGCTCTGCAGTTACCCGAGACTCTTGGTGTCACCTTATCTGTATCTCCCACTACCGCTTGTTAGAAATAGAGGTATAAAAATAATTTACTTGACTTGACACATGGCTAATATGGTGACATGGTATGACATGGGATCGGGGTACTACCAGGGATTTTTGGGTACCATGAAAAGATAGAACCCTAAAAATAAGGTCTACTAAATTTAGGGATCCCCTCAGGCAGTCTCTCCAAAAATGTTTGGAAAAGCTTTACATTGCAACAGCTTGTTCTTGTTTAAGGGATATTCATTGTTGCTTACTAGTGACATCATTGGGAATAACACTGAAGGAAATTAAAGTAGAAAACGTCTTATTTTCACTGTAGTGCGTAAACTGCCGGCATCACATTTTGCCACAGCGACAGATCTATGATCAAACGCAACACCTGAGCCGTACCTGTCCTTGACAGTGCTTTACATCAGTAAAGTTTGGCGTAATCAGATTCGGCGTCTGCACAGTGCTTAGTTTGCAGGTAGTGAAATGAGTTCATTGTCAAGCTAACTATAATGGCAACCTGTTTTTGACGTATATTGTGGCCTTTTTAAGCACAATTTGTCTCTTTTTTTTAAAGCACAACTACCTCCACATGAGTGAGAATATGTGAGCAACTAATCTAGCGGACTTGACTGCAAGGCTGGTGGTGTCTGTGTTTTGTCTCCAGTTTGTTCACTCAATTTTAACACTTTTAGGTAGAACATATTTTTGACTTTTTTTTTTTTTTTTTTGCAAAGGGAATCGCGAGCAATTAAAGCCAGGTCACATCATTAAAACCACAATTAAGATATTACTATAGGTGATACATATTTTACACTGTACAAATAAGGGCACATTTCAATATGAATATGAAGCGTTTAAAAAAAGAAGCTTTTGATTTAATTGAGCAAGATGATCAGAAAAGCAAAGGGAAAAATCCAAAAGTTGTTTGATTACACAAATTGGATGCAAACTCTATTATGGTGGCCGAGTAGCAAGTGATATATTCTTAGGGATGAACAGAAGCGTGGTAAACTGGACGAGAGTGCCCCCACATTGTTCAGTAGGGTGTATGGAGAGGATCAGATTGTCCAGCAGTTCTTGTGGGATCTTCTTCATATTCATTTCGAAACATACCCTCATTTCTGTTGCAGTAAATTTTGCCGTCTTGAAGACCACAAATTCATGACCCTACAGCGATTAGCCTGAGGTGTAATGGCGCCAACTGTCAAAATCTCACTTCTGCCATTTTGAGGTCTACAAGAAATGAATTCAGCCTTTGCGATCCACAAGCTCCTGCCCTGTCTGTTCGCACTCCTGCCATCAGTCCTGAGATTGACGCTAACTTGCATCAGTCAGTCAGCCAGGTTTACAGCATTATTGAATTAGGTCCATACACCACTGCAGAGCAGACAGCTGGGAACAGAGCTATTTAGTGGGTAATAAAATGGGGATTAGACATTATCCCGTGGGTTTCCTGACCATGCAACACCCACCCACACACACGTGTGGCCTAGTCTTCACACTGCTTGTGGTGACTGGATTCATGTTTGTGGCTGCGCCCCCAGACCGCTGTAGCCAAATACGATGTTTTCTTTGGGCAGCAGTAAGAGATTGCATGTACAACATGGTTTTTATATCTTTTATGCTGTATTGTACGGGATTTTTTTTGTGTAAAATATTGCTGTTCTCTCTTTTTTTTTCTGTTTCTGGTGCCTTTGGCAGTGTTACCATTTTGACTCGAGCTTTTGAAAGCAGGAAAAAATAATTATGGAAAATAATGATCGTTCTTATTTGGTTGCGTCTCGTTCCTTCTGGTTTTTAGACCGTCTGCTGCCTGTAAAAACCCACAGCTGTTGAGCTTGGGGGGAAGGGGAGGGGGGTTGCTGAGGTATGTGCTCTGATTGAACCTTCTATAAAAACTGGCTTTAGCAGTTGGCTCTGTCTAAAACCACACAGTGCACTATTTTTAAGGTAGAAAATGGAGATAATGGGTATTTTGTTTTGTAATGTATGCATGTAATGTTTTGTATGATATTCTATGATTGACCAGTGGTACGTTGCATCTGTGGCATGTGCAGTACTAACGGCACCCAAAGCAAGGGTGTGGTTTGTGATTATATGGACTTTGATAAACTATGTTTGAAGAGCTTTATGACTAAAATGCAAACCTGGTAGCATACCAAAATCCAAATCAGTCCCATAGGTCTGCTGTTGGACCACCTATCCATTGGATCTTGTCAACAAAATTCTGGATTAAACTAAAGACATGTCAAATAAAGTCACGTTCGCCGTGTTTACAAGACAGTTTCTTATAAATTGGTCCACTCTTGTGGTGACTTCGTAAGTTATAGTTTCCGTATGGTTCCAAGCTGACTTGACTTGGACATGGAAGTTTGGAATGTGGGCCAAGCTGTAATAATAGTCATATGGTACTGTTTCTTGGAAATTCACCAATGTATTAAAGATGATGTACTGTTTTACAATTTTTGCTGTTTTTCTATCTGTCACTATTCCTTAAGTTGCATGCTACATTAATTTAGTAAGTTTATTGTAAATAGTGTGTTTAGTTACATTTCATAATGTTCATGTGAATTCATACCAAACCATGATTACGATCACCTGTTGACATCACTTAAGCCCTGCTTTTTTAAAAATGTCTGCATTTTCCATACCATCCAAACTTTTTCTAATTTGGAGTTGTACGACTTTTGCTCAGTACTGTAGGTGCATTGGCACTCAGGTAGCAGACACACAACACACTACTTTTCTTAAGTTACAGGTACAGAGGGCATGACTTCTTTACTGAGACTGGTACTAAGACCATGCCTCCCTTTCTAAGACGGACAAGTACCTTAAACCATTCTTCCTCCTGGGACTGACTGGCCCGGGGAACGGATCTCCTTAACTGGAAAACTCATTGGAATACATTTTGTCAACCAAGTTACACAGTTTCTTGATCAGCTTCGTACCTGGGGAATTTGGAGGCCAAGTGAACACCTTGACCTCTGTCGTGATCCTCAAACCATTCCTGAACAGTTTTTTTTTTTTTTTTTTTTTGGCAGTGTGGCAGGTGCATTCCAATAGGGAATGCCATTGCCTTAAAAGGGTATACTTGATCTCCAACTGTGTTTAGGTAGGTGGTACGAGTCGAAGTAACATCCACGTGATTGCCAGCACGTTGCTCTGAGCATCAACCTGTCAGTGTCATTTACTTCAGCTGTCAGTGGATTTAATGTTATGGCTGATCGATGTTCAAACACTGGAGCTGGCATTATTTACAATTTGAGAGGGCTGTTGAAACAGGTGAGGCAGTCCCATTGTTTAATCAAGCTTTAATAATACTCGATTCTACAGAATAAAGTCGAGTTTTCTCACTTAGTTGATCAGTATGCAGCTGCCAGGCTCTGACCTATTAAAGCCATTTGTTAAATTGCATGCCAACTACCCGCACAGTCAGGTCAACTTGAAATGCATTTTGACATCTGTTTGTAAAGACGCCATGCAAACCGGTAAGGGCCTGTGACAGGAAAAGATGCCGTGGAATACTAATATGCTCATCAATCTGGTTTTAACGTACATACGCACACACTCGGGCCCAGGGCCATGCTTATTCCCGGATGATAAACTACCTGACAGTCACACTCAATAACAGTGTCACTGTCAAGTACCACCCCCACACAAACGTGAACATGCTCACACTTTCACCAGTCAGTGGAAACATTAAAACCATAAATTGACCAAATATGAAATTACAAGGATTATTCTGTTAGTACGTCACATTGGGAAATATTAAACGGTGAGTTGAGAACAGTTTGTGCTCATAGTTGACAGGGGAGAAATATTCAGGAGAAAAAGGTCTAATATAAAAACCTGAGCTGATTTCAAGGAATAAGTCGTTAAGGCCGGATAACTGGGTCAACGCACCTACTAAATATCAAGGCTTGTGTGGTGCTCTTAGTCGAGTGTCCAGACTGGATGTTGGAGCAATGAAAAAAGGTCGTATGATCTGATAAGTCCTGTTTTGTTTTCATCATCCGGACAGACGGGTATGTGTGCGCCATTTTAGATGGGGAGTGATGCCACCATGTTGCACAGTAGGAAGAAGACAAGAGGTTAGAAGATGTGAGATGCTGATGGAAATCATTTGGTCTGTGACGTTAGTTTGAAGTTTATCTTGTTAGGGACCAGGTGGTTTTAATGTTTTGGCTGATTAATGTACTTACATTTACAATATTTAGCAGACCCTGGGTTAAGGGCCTTGCTCAGGGACCCAGCTGTGGAAAGGGTGGGATTTGAGGTGGGATGGCCCTTCTGGTCCATAGTCTAATACCTTAACACCACTAGGCCACCACAGTCCACCTACATCTAGTAGTGATCATTACAGATCACTCAAAATCAAAATGTATTCTTGTACATTTTATATATATATATAAATAAAATAATCTCGTAGTTTGAATTCGGTCTTTTTTATTCACAAAGTGATTCATAACCACAGAACAGAAGAAACATCTCACTTAACTGCTGGTATAATCTTTTATTATTTATGCTTCTCTTATTTTTAAAAACCTTTGGCGAATAGAGATAATATGGAACTTTCCACAATGCTGCGCCTGTGCACGAGTGTTGCTTTACCAGCGGTATCGGATGCACCTGTAAATTGTAAATCAATTTATGTTTTGTTTGGAGTGAAAAAACATTCACAAACAAACATAAGCAGCTCATGCACACTATCCTATACTGGTGGGGACTTTTATATTGACATAATGATTAGTAGCTAATTTATGCTACGTCATTAACCTCAGTATCCTAATGGTGATCTTTTGGATTAAAAATTGGGAAAAATTATTATTGAAGCATTTGGACCCCACTATGATATATAAACATGACCACAGAAATATTCTCTCCCATTTCTCTTTCTCTCTCAAGAAAAAATACTTGGGCCACCATTATATTGTTTTAGCAGACATATAATGGCCAAAGTTCACATGTCAAAGATTGTTCTTAACATTTTTAACCTTGCATTTGTCACTCCTTAATCCTCCTTTCCACTGATCTTCATGTCTTTCCATGTGAGCTTTGGCCTTTCTTAGCCTTTTCACCCTATTCCCGTTTTAAAAAGATGGCTTTTTAGCTGCTATCCTTCTAAAATGACCATTTCTGATCAAGCTCATACCTGATTAAATACTCAGTAAAAGTTCTGGTGTGCTCGGGTGAAACTCTGATCTAGCACCCAGAAGTTCCCCAGAATAAATGCTCCATTCACCTTTCTTCTAATAGAAGGCACAAATACGAGCGCTGTAGAGCCCTGAATCAGGATGCAAGAAACAATGTCAGTTTTTACTTTGGCCTTTGGCTTCACTGTTTCAATGGGGCTTCTAGTTAAAAGCAGTGTATCTGGCAACAGTATTCATATACACTTAATCCAGCATGTTTTGCCAAAGTGAGGTGTGTTTGTGTGTGTGTGTGTGTGTGTGTGTGTGTGTGTGTGTGTGTGTGTGTGTGTGTGTGTGTGTGTGTGT
>JAUZST010014100.1:0-5000 GCA_034779995.1 Parotocinclus haroldoi
CATCCGCTGAGTAAATACGCTATTTACTGTAAATCGTAATATTTTATGATTTATAACATTCCTTTATTGTTAGAATTGCAGATCGAGTTCCGCGAAACAGTGAAAGTCCGCAATATATTTTTTCCGTTAATATTTTCTGAAAACCTGCGATGCACCGAGTCCGCGAAAGGTAAACTGCGAAGTGGCGAGAGAACACTTTATACTTATTTAAGGTGTGCTGAGGAATTAAATGCGCCTGTAGCACCATGGTGGGACAGTGCTTGGAGTACTGGACTGTTGTTGGAGGATCCATGGTTCGAATCCCAGGCACGTTTTGTCCTTGAGCAAGGCCCGTAATCTACTGTTGTTTGTCAGATGCATGTCGTTCTGGATCAGGGCGTCTGCTAAGTGAGTAAATGTATATCTTGTTCTGGCACGGTGGTGGTGCTTAAGGTACTGCGCTGTAGAAGAGCAGGTTCTCGGACTAAATGATTAAATGTAACGTAGTTGGACCTTCATGTTTCTTTGATTTGGTTAATTTATCAAACATTGCATTCGTTTGCATTTCTTATCTTTTTTTTAATTTTTATTTAATGCTGTGACTAATGTGCTGACATATTCTGCTGCATGGTAAGGGGACAGTTCAAGAGATTTCAGATTTTGCTATCATTTCCCCGGAGTGGTATATAGGACAGCATTAATGGTCACTGTTTGATGGTTATTTTGCTAATGCTTGTACTTTGGGCTATAGATATGCAGATATGGACTAAAGTGGGTATTACATTGCATTCATAGAGCATAAAGAGGTAATAAAATTTCCAAATTTAACTTGCTGAAACCCTGTAATATGATTGGTTCCCGAAACTGATTTGCTCCCATATTCTGATTAAAGGGTTATATCTCACCATGTCCCCCGAATGAATCCAGTGCTGTTGTGCTTGTGGTAACTGAATCTTAGACCGTCTCGTCTTTTTGCAGATTTAGGTGTTCCTTCATGCCAGAGCGCTGGTCAGTTTACAGTGACCCGGTCACATGCTGTAATCGCTAGACTTTAGTTACCAGCTGCTGATTTAGATAAGCCTGTGAGCCTTAACGAATCTACACTAGCCACTTCATTAGGTACACCTTGCTAGTGTGGGGTTAGACTCTCTTTTGCTTTTAGAACTGCCTTCATTTTTTATGACATAGATTCAACAAGGTTTCTTAGGTCATAAAGAGATGGATCTGGTCAGCAACAATTCTCAGGCCGGCTGTAGTGTTCATTTGGTACTACAGGGCAGAAGGCGTGCTGAGGAATTATCCCCCCCACAACACTAGGTTCATTTATTAATAAAAAACATAGGTGATAACACTGAATTACATCAATAAGAACACACTGTCTGTTATGGAAATATTACTTATTGTAATTGACAGTTTCAGACCACAATGATCTGTGATACTAAAATACTGATCCAACGGGTTGTTCACTTTTCTGGAAAGCTGGAAATACAGGACAGATTCGATACAGGACTGCTTTTCTACACAGCGAATTACACGGGTGACCTACATTACACAGAGAGCCTCGTTAAATCCATTGGCCAGTAACGTCATGATCGTGTATGTTTTTCTTGTAGACCTCTTCTAAGGGTTCATGTCAATGGCATAAATAAATTCTTCTTGTTCACCGCCGAACCCTGTTTGAGGTCGTCAAATTGAAGAACCAGCCACTTCGGTTAATGCCTTGCCATGAAGCCTTCAGTTTTAGAGACCAGTTTAGGCAGACAGGCCGAGGCGTGAGCAAATATAAATGTAGTACTAGTTAAAGAAACGGTCTTTAGAACTGCCTCTCTCATCATGCTGTGAATTCTGAGCTCCCAGCGGGAGGAAGATGCTATGGAGCCACACCGTGCTGTGGATCAGATTACCTGAACTTGTTTCAAATCTGTTTAACCGGTACAATGGAGACTTTTGTTTTCGCTCCTCCCTTAAGACCACTGATCTGGTGAGAACCAAAACCAAGGGACGAGAAAACGGGAGGAGCAGGTTTGTCTGCCCTCGACACCGATACCAGCAGCCTTGCTGTGTTTGCCTCTCCCTTTACAGAGAGCATAACATGTCTTCATGCTGATGCAATATTAATGATCATAGTAAGGAAGTGCATGTGTTCCTGGCCTCTACAAGCCTGATTGTGGGGTTTCTGTTGTCTCATTTGTTTAATTTTTGGGTACTAAACTTTTAGTTTTATTTTATACATTTTTTTAAAGATTCTTGCAAAACACTCACTCACATTTACTGTATTAGGGCACGTATCCAGGTCTATTTAAGCAATAACATGGTACAGAACATTAGAGTAGTGAACTCTTTTGTGATGTATTCTAGATTATAGTAAGTCTTGTCTGTTTCCTAAACCACGTCTCATTTACGTAATGTTAGACCACTGTGTGTGTGTGTGTGTGTGTGTGTGTGTGTGTGTGTGTGTGTGTGTGTGTGTGTGTGTGTGTGTGTGTGTGTGTGTGGCGTGACTTTTTAAACTGCTAGTGGTTTATGAGGTAGCATTCAGAGAAAAGGTTTTGGTTGAGACATCATTCCATTACTTGTTAGCTACACTGAATAATCAAAGATTCATCAGGTGGACATGTCTTTGTTGATCGACTAAGATTGAGACAATAAGTGCCATCGGTACTCTGGATAACAGATTTTGCCTCGTTAAAAATAAGTTTTTATATATTTTTCGATCCTGAATCTTCCAAATAATTTCAAACTTTATCACCCATTTTCTTTTCTTTTTTTGTATAATTTACCCCTTACTTGCGCAGTACGCCAGCATTTATAGTACCAAGAAACTTTTGTAAATGGACCAAATTCTTTCTGCTAGAACTGACATTAAAACACAAAAATTCGCATGTTTTACATATTCATTTACGTTTTTTACAACAATTAGATGAAGATTTACAGAAAGGTAGATCTAAACTAGTACAATCTTTCTGAATGACTGAAGCGTTCTTGGTTGCTTCTGGTGTTAAATGAGATCAGAAAGAAAGTGAATGTAACACACACCTCCTTCGCTGCTCACTCGGTCACACAGACTGGAAACGCAAGCGCCGACACCTGACCCGGGGTTTAGGCGGCAGTCTCGGCGGGCGTATGACCTGGGCCATCTTGTCTTCTGATAAGAGCAGAGTGATCACACAGCCTCTAAAAATAGGCCTCCGAATCTATTACTGTTTGACTAGCCTTTCGGAGCAGGACATGGCCTCAGACTACATTAACTCTTAAGTGAAAGAATGAACAAATACTCCAAATATGCAGATGTATTCATTCAGGCAACAAGCAGAGGGATTACATTGTTCACAAGAAAACAAAGCTCAAGATCATGCAGGTATCCACAGCCTAGACCCTTTAATTTGTGCTTTCTGAAAGGGGCGCCAGTCCGATGCAAGGTCCATGCAACCTTCACGTTCCAATCTCAGCCTTAGGCTCAGTTTTGTTTCTAAGGTCAATTTCAAACTTTGGGTCATTTGGTCCATTTATTTCTCTCTGTGGTGCTTTTAAACTTCTGCTATGTGACTCCTTTCTAATCTGATGGATTGACCGGCGTCTTGCGACTAAACCTGCCTTTTATGTTTGCGACACACTAAAGCCACAGAATCAGCTTTATATCATTGCTCTGATTTTTATTTTCCCTGCCACAGGGCTGTTCTGAAGCTTCAAGTCTCCAAACTGATGTCACGTCATACTTTATTTTCAGGCTCTTTCTTCTCTGGCTTATGTTTGAGCTTTTCAGTGTTTCCCAATCTTGGCCCAATTCTCCAGTTTCTACAATATTCTGCATTCACGTTGTACGGGCCCAACATTTGCTGAAAGGATCCTCTTGTGTAAAATCACAATCTACCCTATCAGCTGAGCTGCTGCTGCAAGTAGATTTCTGAAATGTAACGTGTTTAGCCAGTTGGAAATTGGCAATATAATAGACCATCGTTTTAGAGATCAGTAAAACATGCACTGTGCTCTTTCTTCTGAAGGAAGAAATTAAAGCTTAAGCAATCAATCCCCAGTTCAGTCCTGATCTCAGACTGTGTGTGAAGTTTGTGGAGTCATTTATGTGAGACAGGCTTGTTTCAATTATAGTAGTGTAAAAGGCAGCAAATGGAACCAAGTCGAGTTCAAGGCTTGTAGGACTCAATCCAAGAGCTTATTTCCTTAGGTTAGGTTTACAGACCTGACGACCAATCAAACAGGTCAAGGCTTTAGTGAAGGCCAGTGGAATACATTTTCATTTAGCAGACCCGTTTATCCAAAAAGTGTTGTGTGGTGCAACATTTCTAATGCACCAATTTCCTGTATTCCTGTGAGAACTAATGAAGATTTGTTGGCAGAAAGAATTGTCACCTCGCATGTTCAAGTTGGTATTAACTTCAAGCTCCTGCAGATGGCGTTGCATGAGGATGATTGGCCTGTAGATACCTGTGGGATTGATATATTGAGAAGAGGTGGTACAGTGCAGTGAATGTTTGTTTGTTTCGATGTGCGGCAAATGGGTTGCGAAGCAGATATTAATGATTGGCAAAAAAGGGTGATTGTATTTGGGCGTGTCAAAGGCCTGCTGAATCTGCAGGTGTGTCGAAGAGTACGGTCATATAGGCTATTTTAGTCTTAATTCATAATTCGTAAAACACAGCCTTAGGCATGTTTCAGTCCCAGGTGAGTAATTTTATATTTTGTTATAATACCATTGCTGCCATTGAGTAGGGATGTATCTAAATTGAAGTTGTCTTAAGACTGTTACACAATATTGCGCTTCAAATCCTAACAGGATTTAGTTGGATTGTGTTCTTGGGCTTTTGTTATTTGTACTAGCGTGAGGTAACGTCTTCTAAAAAGAATACAAAGCACTTTTGTAAGTTGCTCTGGATATGGGCGTCTGCTAAATGCTGTAAATGTTAAGTGACTTAGGCATTCTGGAACCGATCCCTGAAAATATGGAATTGATTCTTAGCACTGGTTAGTAAGAAAGCATCTCGGAACGGTTTCCTCCACCTCAT
>JAUZST010014101.1:0-10746 GCA_034779995.1 Parotocinclus haroldoi
AAATAAAGCATTAGTAACACCTTAACTCAGCCTTTCCTCCGAACTTGATAATCAAGATAGGAATACATGTTTTTTTTTTATTATTTTTGGGTTTTTTACCCATCATGTTATAGACACACAAAAAACATTGATTTACATAAAAATTATTTAAAACATTTGAAAAAGATTTTAAAAAATTGAATAAGATTGGAGGTAGAGGGAAAATTCTAATTATTGGTCGGGAAGTCATTGTCTGATAGTGGTACAAAGTGGTAGAGTTTAAATAAAATTATATTTCAAAATGATTCAAAATTACTTTGTCTTGCTAAATTGACTTTTAGCTCAAACCTCAAAATTAAATTACATTAATAAAGCATTATTAAGAGATATATGGCACTACCAACACCTTGCCTTTATTGTGCTGTCCTGCCAAAATTGATGATTAAGCCAAGCCATGACAGAGACTAGTCAGTCTTTTAATTGCAGCATAATCACACAAGCTTTACACAATGCTAGCCATATGCCAGATGATGAGGGTGACAAGAAATGCACCTTTTTGGCAAAAAAATCAAAGAAGCGAATGCATGGGGTGAGGTGATAGATGTAGACATGATTTAGCTGTCGTACTAACTTACACACAATGTATACAGGTATTTTTATAGACTTTGACAGAAGGTTCAAAATGATGTGTGTATTGCATTTATTTACATTGTTAAATATAATTTGTTGCTCTCTCACAGACCTGCTCTCATAACTGAGCATGTGAGGATGATTCAGCTTCCTGTAGCTGGCTGCAGCATTCAGGAAGGAACCATGTGTTCGACGTATGGCTGGGGGGAAACTAAAGGTGCACATTATGTTAAAATTTCTCAAATTAATGCCTTATATCAGAATTTCAGTCAGGGCGTGCATCCCAGTTGTATTATTAAAATAATGATCCCCCAGGTACAGGACATGAAGGTGCACTAAAGAGCGTTCAGCTGCCCATGGTCAGCAATGAACGCTGCCAGCAGTTACACAAAGGAAGTCTGCAGATCACTGAAGCTAAAGTGTGTGCTGGTGGAAAGAGAGATGAAGGAGTGTGTGAGGTGAGAAATGTAATTGCATTCTTTTTTTTAAATCAAACATACACAATTTTCCACGTGTAGGTGAAAAACCTAGAAATGTGTTGTTTAATATTTGTTCCTGTGGTACAGTTACATGTTGTTACATATGTTATGTATATATGCATTTTATATCCTGTCATTCATTTTCTTAGGAGATTCCAATCGTTTGCAATAGATTTGAAAAGATTCATTTACCTGTGTTTTTATGCAGCTTGTTTAGTTTTAAGTAGCCTGTCGCTAATTTTTCCAAATAGGCTAGAGATTGGCATCTGTGGCAGAGTTTTTTTGGTGTGAGTACAGGTGGTATTCAAGCCCAGGCAGCCGTTTTCACTAAGCCAGCAGGCAGATAAGATGAAAACTGATAAATAACTGCTCCAGCACAATGACTGGTAGTTAATTAGTATAGAGGTGCACAGTCTTATAAAAAATATTGGGGACTTGTTATGATTCATATTTTGTTGATATTCCAAGTGAAATTAACTTAACATGACCTTTAAGCGCCCAAAGTTCAAGCAAACATTCCAAAATAAAAATACACAAAATATAATTAACTGAGTTCAAATGCAAAATAGCTGTAGGTCTCAGAATTGATTTATTAATTTGACATTAACATTTTATCAGCTTTAAGCAATTTAGTACAGCATTTAAGGATTTAATTGAATGTTCAGTAAGACATACACAAGCATACAAGGACACAAGAGTAATCCAAATCAGAATAAAACAAATTTTAACTACTATGCATTTTGACATTTTATTTTGTTTCCCTCTTATAAATGTATTTATTTAATGCCTATGTGGAATCCCAGTATAGCTTTAGCTTACGCTAGGATTTTACATAAGTTTCATACATACTAACATAAACATAGTTCTGCAGAGAAGAATACAAATTTAAGGATAAGGATGTATGATGAATTTTAATATAAATGTACAAGAATGTCTGACTCTTAACTTAGGTTTTGAAATGCTAATCTTTATTTAGTTAGTGTTCTGTTTTGCTTCATTGAATGCAATTTTACTCCAGAGCTATTTAGGGTAATCTAGCTAATCATCAATGGAATTCTATCACACCTAAAATGTTTTCAATAAATGCTCTCTGAACTCTATATGTCTGATTCAAACAACACTGATAAGCTACATAATCTTATTTTAATTGTATTATTTCTATTAAAGGTGTTGTGTTTAATTTGATTCAGAGCAATAACATTGAAATAATGTCCAGCTTTCCGAAGAGGCTAAGAATGCTTAAAAAGCTTATAGTGTATTTTGTTCTGTCATCTTGTGCAGTAATATGAAAGTGTGCTATTGAATGTGGCTGGCCCCATATTGTTACACTGTACAAAATTCAAAGTTATATGTGTTATAGATGAAAACACGTCAATTTGCGCTGTGTGCCAAACCACAATTATACCTATAAATGTATACCTATAACATGTGATATTGAAAGGTGACGATAATAAAGATTTGGTAGAAAAGCAACATCCACAAAAAACACTTTCTAAGCAGCAAATATTATCTACAGTTTACCAACAAATCTGTGTGTAAAATTATTGACATGTTTAAAAACAATTTTATTAAAATAAATAAGAGAAGGGATTTGCACATTTCTCCTTCTACAGTACATCATATTATTAAACACTTGGCAAAGCAGCAAGAACTGAACCATTCCACCGTGGAAATGTATATTGTGGTCAAACAAATCAATTCAAGTTCCAGACTAAGGGCAAAAAAATTACAATTTAGACTAT
Source organism: Parotocinclus haroldoi (assembly GCA_034779995.1). Classification (NCBI taxonomy): domain Eukaryota; kingdom Metazoa; phylum Chordata; class Actinopteri; order Siluriformes; family Loricariidae; genus Parotocinclus; species Parotocinclus haroldoi. The sequence continues at coordinate 2,831 of JAUZST010014101.1, forward strand.
TATCAGCAACATGTACAAAAGGCAGGTTCTTTCATGGTTGGTTCTTTTTTTACGAGTTGAGTCAGGGCCCTTGGCAAATATCATTTTCAGTTCTGTGATGGCAGCATTATTGAATTAATCAGTTCCCATACATTTGTTGACCACTGGAGACCCTCTGTCCACTTTTGCCCCTCAGAGACTCCACCTTCTGCCTTCTGTGAACACTGTTTTTGTACCAAATCATGGCTATAATCGCTTGTTGACATCACCTGTTTAAAATCACATCATGCATTTTGTTTTTATCTCATTACTAGCCATAAAATGCCTAGTTGTGTTGCAGGCCTGAAATGTAGGAATTAATGTTCATTAACATATTAAATTTTATCTCCAGATAAAATATTAAATAGCATTGGTTCATACTGTCTGCAATGATATAAAGGTCAAAGTACATGTAATTTTCTCAACTGTTCCAAATTTTTCGGATTTAGAGTTGCATTATTTATGATTTATTTTGATTATTCTAAAATATGTAACTATTGTCATTCCAACAGAAAGACTACGGTGGCCCACTGGTATGTCACGAAAAGGGCAGTAAAGTTATAGTGGGCGTGAGTATTCATGGAAGAGGATGTGCTCGACACAACCGGCCAGGCATCTTCGTTAATGTGGCACAGTATACTGGGTGGATTCATAAAGTGTTCAAAACATACCCATATTTAGACTTTAATTATGAAGGACCTGGAACCGAAGAACCACAAAGATTCAGACCATAATTTGGAAACAACATGTTCCAACTTGTGGAATTATGCCCATATGAAAAGAAATGTGGTCGAAATCTGGGAGTTACAAGATATTTGAGATACAAGATAATACAGTGTTATGCAAATGTTTGAACATTCCTGGTCAAAGTTTATGTGTATAGATAAATATATATGTATAGCTTGTGTTGTCGGAAGGTCTCAGAACTTTGTTACATTTAGAATAAATAATAATACATGTCTTTTGCCTAAGATTGTCTAAACATTTGCATAAGAAAATAGCAACTATAGCAATGGCTGAAGAACAAAATTACTATTAACAGTAACATATCCATCTACTGTTCTTGTTTGTTACTGAACCAACACATGATCTTTCAGACACATGAACTAACAGCTCATAGATTTAAGAACACAACTTGAGAAACCCATTTACACCTCATTTAAATCTACAGAACTGAAAAACCCTGTACACTCTGGTTATTAAAAACACCCCACAGTATTAGTTGTTACACAATGGCGTGTAGCGAGTTTGTAAGATATCTTGTATATAGTAATATTCCTAGAAGGCATTTGTACTTTTATGCTCCTGATAATACTTCAACACACATGTTACAAGCTCAATGTCTGCTCCCATGGTCAAATGGCTTTTTCCTTATTTCTTTTCTACTGATAACAAATTAAAATGATCACGTTTCTGCAAATTATAATTCATAATTCATTTGGCATGTCTAACAATTTGGGCACCTTTCAAGGTGATCCACTATTTTATTTATTTATTTATTTATTTATTGTCTGAACCTGGAAAAGAAAGAAAAGAAAAAAAAATAAAGAAGAAACCTTGAAAGAAACCAGTCCTCCCCTGGGGCCATTGGATAAAATTCCTAAGAGTCCTTGCTGAGCTGATTATAAAGACAGACACATAGTAAATGATCACAGATTAATTTACCATTGCGTTGCATTCCAACCAGAAATGTGGCCAATTTCGTATTTACCACTATATATATATATATATATAGCCATAAGCTGATATATCTTAATATAAGCTGATATAATCAGGTTTTTATGGCCGAATAACAGTAAAAGGAATGGGATTTAAAGGAAGTATTTTGTGATAAGGATTAGAGAAAGAGATTGCTTAAAAGGTGTTACAGAACCAGCTGGTAAAGCATGTTTCTTAAATATAATTTAATTTATGTCTTAACTAACCTATACATCACCCAACATGTGTTTGGATTATTATCAGAAGCCATAGAAGGATTATGTTATGTAAATAGTGCAGTCATCACTCCCGATGCTTGGGTAGGTCTTATAGACCTGTTTATGGAAATTGTAAGGTAATAGCCTTCTGTTATAATAATATTAATAACAGTAACAATAATACTTATATTATTATTATGATTATTATTATTAATAATAATAATAGTAGTAGTAGTAGTAGTAGTAGTAGTACTTTGCTCTATCTACATAGTTAAGTTGAGAGACTACAAATGCTAAATTCATTTGAACAAAAGTTATTTTTTATAATTTTAACAGTTGACTTTCTGAAGAGTGTACTGGACTGTGTGTAGTAAATTGCAGATGTTCGGCTACAGCTCTGCAGGACAGAGAGAGTCTATGTGTATGTCTACATAGTACTAATTGGCTTATATAAACCATGCAGAGCAGAAACACTGAAAATCTACTAATCTTTGTGTTTTCTTAATATTCTGAGTAAATTGCATGACAGACTACATCCATCAGAGATGATTCTCTTGTGTGGTCAGAGATTGCTCTGAATGCAAGTTTTTCATTCCTGACCTCTGGACAGTGTCCAACAGCAATCAGCTTGGAATATTACCTCCCAAGCCATGGAGGCTAAAGCAAATTCCAGCTCTTATGTGCTTGTTTTTTGATAACTTCTTGTGGCTATTATGATGGTTCACATTAAATATTACTTTGAATTTGTTTGAGTCCAGTGTCACAGAGCAATGCTAACAAATCATATGAATGTCTTATAGTCTGTGATAACTTGATGATTGTACAAATTATCTCTCCCCATTTTTTATAGAAAATCAAGTGGTGGATGTCATAGTATTATGAAATCACAGAACATAGCTAAAAATACTGTGTGTATTGGTATTAATCCAGCTTTGCATAATGAGTACTTGTTTTACTGATGTGGGTGTGAACGTGTCTCCTCCACTTGTTGAATGTACAGTGCTGCTATCTACAAAAAAGTTGTAAATGTTGTAATGTACAGCGTATTTCTTTCCTCATTACATTCCTTATACAGTCGATTCTGGTTAATCGGACCACATCGGGACGCAATTATTTTCATCCTAATAACCGGCTGGTCCGATTAAACATGCCCTATGTTACAAGACGGGACGTGCTATGTAACATATTAAATGTTTATTAAACCTTTATTGTGTGATATACACGTATAGCGAACGTACGAGCTTTGTTAATTGAAAAATAAATTTGCAACCATGTTTTTCGAAACGATCTACAACACAATGTATAGGTACTCAGCATGTGAAGCATAATACTGTAAAAAAAAGTTCTTACTAAATTCTAGTCAAAGTTTGAAGAACACTGGTTTTGCGCTTGTCAGCACAACTTTTCAGATTTCCTGACCTTTGATAAAATGATAAATTCTCCCAGGGATCCCAAAAATCCTCCCATAAATCGCTAATCTGCTTTGTATCCGCTAGGTGGCGACTTGTGGCCTATTTTTCTTATTCGCTTCTTACATTCTTTGGTCCGATTAAGTGGAATTTTGGTCCAAATAAGCGAATAAGGATACACGTATATAATAGGACTTGTTTCGGTACTTTAGGATTTGGTCCGAATAAGCAGCTGGTCCCATTAACCAGTGGTCAAATTAACTGGATTCGACTGTATGTGATATTCATATTCAGTGTTATTCATCTGTATTGTACATTGTATTGGTCATTATACTGACAGCTGTATTTATCTGCTTGTGCCATGACTGCGATAATAAAATGTTCTTAATGTGCCTTTACAACAGAATATTTGTTAATAATGTCTGAAAATATAAAATAAAAAAGAGAAAGTAAGGGCATTTGTAATTTTTTTTGTTGAAATGAGGTCCCCCTTGTGGTGGATAAATGGATATATTCACTGCTGACATTTCATTATGCCCTAATTTTTGTGAACAGTGCGCATATTGAATTGTTTACTTTTGATTATTATTAGTTGTATGATTCAACAGAACATTGATTGATAAAGATGCTTGTTATGACAAAAATGTTTATAATGACAAAACATGTTTATGACACAGTACCATATGTACACATGAACGTACATATGTTTCATGGTGCTCATTTGGAACAGCGTCAATTCGCTGGCCCATCAAGTCAAATTGATTTTGCATAGCAGTTGTTGCTAAAAAAATATTGTGTCAAAGCAAATTTACACCAAGGCCCACAGTTGAAGTGAGCAAAGGAAAATTTCCTACATTTGATGAATGGACCAATATTTTTCCTTAAATTTTATATATAAGAATTTACATATAAATTTAGCATACATACAGTATGGTCGCTTCATAAAATAGATTGTGGAAGCTATTATGTTGGAGAAACTTCTATAAAAAGTTTTGTCATACTTGACAGGCAGATATCTCAACAAGCAGATGTTAACTATGTTTCAATTTGGGCTAACTGCTTTATGTGTAATGTATTACATGGATAGTGTGTTCTGAACTGAATACCCAGACTAGACATTCTTGAATTTTTAAAATTAGCCACACACGCTTGCTTGAACGGGTTTGAAAATTTAACTTATACTTTTTATCCTATTCTTAGTATTTCTGTACTAATTATTATTCCATCCCCAGACTCTCACAACTTTAAACCAATTAAACTGATTGTATCTTTTTATTTCAGCTGTCTTTTCTATGATTCTTTTCCATTAATTTCCTTGTTTAATCTTACTACCCTCTTGAACAAAACCTGCTTTGCCTTGATCAATTCATGAGGGGAACCTGATTTTCCCATGCCAAAAAAGTAACCTTGGCAATACAATGTGAGATCTCAAGCAAGTATTTAAAAGCAGTAATGAGACGGAGACAAGAATTTCAGAGCAACTTACAACGGTTACAATCTAAGTATTAGTATATACAAAAAAGTATTGTTCTTTACATCCTATTTGTACTATTGTGTAGATGGCATGATATTTAGGCCACCAGCTTTACTCATAGTAACAGCACCTCAACAAACTGCTCTTCTAATTCATCTTGACATGTATACTGACATGATTTTAATCAAACACATTTACACTTCATAGTCAAACATGTCTCCAGCCAAATTAAAAAGCAACGACCCACTTCCAGAATTGTTTTTTATTTTATTATTTGAAATACAAGGTCGCACAATCAAAGGTCACAATTTTACTTGAAAATGTTCTTATTTCTGGATGCATGCCTGACAGAGACATCATAAGATCCACTTTACTGGGGCACAGTGCCCACTTCCAACTGTTAACCTATCAAAAGTAAATAACCACAAAATAGATTTGTTAAACTAGCCATCAGTTATTTTAGCATAAATAAAAGTAATGCAATTCATAAAAAAATGTTAATTGTGCTCCATCTGTCCATGACAAAATAATTAATAATTTAGTGTTAACTCACTTAATATATGCATTTTTAAAAGGCCTTTTTTTCTATGCACATATTTTCATGTGCCCCTATAGCTGATTGACAAGTAGATTGGTGCAATTGTGGTCCTGTAAATTCTGTGTTTGCCTCAGTATGAAGTAGTCTAGAAACACCCCTGCCTGAAACCCAAGATGCATGAAGACCCGCAACAGTAAACGGAGCCCATTTAGTGACAACTGGTTCTTTTTTAGGGTATTACACATTCATTTATTCACACTTGAAATAAAAATAAAGTTAAATATAAAGAGCCAGGTTCACCTACTGCCATCTTAGATAGTGGTCAAAAGGAAACCCACACAGGCACAAGGAAAACACCCCAACTTCCATGCATATATTAATAGGAGATGAGAACTGCAGTGTAGTTCATTTTTAGTTTTAAGGTGTATTAAGATAATGACATTGTCACAACATTTTCAAGACGAATAACAAATGCCTTTCTAGAACATACAGTACAACGCTTTTTCATGTAGCAATTTTTAATGGGCATAGGGAAAGCAGCCTCTGTCTCTTGCTTTGGTGTGCTGCTTTACACATGCACATGCAAGGTTATGATTCAGAAGTAGTTGGACCAAAAGTTGCATGCAGTGCATGTCAGAAGGAAGAACCTAACAAGACATCAACAGGAAAGCCTGTCCAAATTCCTGACATTTTAGATAATTTATAATTTTTATTCCCAAAAGTGAACATTCGGGGGGAACAAAAACCAAAACAACAACCATGACAACAAAAGGGTCAGCCTAGTTAAGTGCAAAAATAAGAAATATATTTATATTACATAAAACAATTACAATTACAGTTACGAGTTATTCATGTTGCTTGGAACAACTTTCCAGCCTCTTTCAAGGCATCATGCAGTTCTGTTTATGCCTGAGACTGTACAATACTAAATATTTTAACAGTATACTCTGTGAGCTGTAGTATAACTCTTACAAAAATGCAAATCTGAACATAATTCAGTGTGCCATTTTTGGAGTTTGTTTACCTGCCAGCCTCTTGTGGAATAAAGAATATTAGTTTATGATCCACTAGACTCAAAGTAGAAACAAAATAATAATAATTTCAGCATGCTATAAGGCAAGAGGCTACTTTGGGCTTTATTTTGGGTTGCTGAATGCACCGTTTCCTGAAAGCTAGCTCAAACAGCTCCCCTGGGCTGAATAAAACCACTTTTGAAAAGCGCTGACCTGTTTTCCCAGTCAGTTTACTCATAAAGTAGAGGTGTTAAGGTGGACTTTTATGAAGAGCGAAGGGGTTGAGTATGTTTGTAGTCTCCTGGTATGAATTAGAGAACTGGGCTCTTCCTCTGTGTTCAGCAGATCCTGAATACAACTTTGGGGCTATTGGCCTTTGGGGTAAAACAATGCAGGTATCTCGAAAAAGCTAATTAGCTGAGGTTTACCGTTGAGAATACGTAAAATCTGATTGATTATGTCCGTTTCCAACCACCGGGTGGTGCTACTGGTACAGAAATGAAAGAATCTTTAAACTGAGGAACTGATCAACTTGGAAATGTAGGAGGAAAAATCATAATGATCTGACTTGCTCCTCCTCCGTTTTGCCTCAAGCCATTTACGTATCTAATCCCTGGTGGATGGGTGTGATCAACCTACTTTCATCTATATTTTCACTATTCAATCATGAATCTGTGGAGCTTGTGTGTGTGTGTGTGTGTGTGTGTGTGTGTGTGTGTGTGTGTGTGTGTGTGTGTGTGTGTGTGTGTGTGTGTGTGTTGTTCTGCATGGGCTGGATTTTAATAAACACCATGAAAACAAGGACTGCAGGTGGTGAACTGCAGCAGCAGATTCATTAGAGCAGAGGGAGGACAGATGGGTTAAACGTAAGAGATTGAGCCTAGCAGCAAGAACTGCAGCTGTCAGTAGTTTTTTTTACAATGAAGACAAGTAGTTTATCTGAACCCTTTTTACTCCCCTCTCACCACCACTACTTAACCCTAACCCAGCAGACCAACATCACCAAAACATGGAGTAAATGGTAGGTGGTAAAACATTTTGGTACTTGGATCGGTGTTGGACATCACACAGACTTAATGTTGTAATTTAATGTATGAATTATCTAAATATCAGTGTTGAGTAAAACTCAAGTTGACTGCGAGTTTTGAAATAATATTGAAATCCAGACAAAACATCAACATTGAACCAGTGTTATTTAACATCTGACTATTAATGTTGAAGATAACATAGATCACTGTAGACTAAATAGTCAATACTTCTTCATTAGACATATTTCACATATTTGTTATAGGCTTAAAATATATGAAAGACTTAGTAGAGAGATGGAGAACAAACAGGAGAATGTTTATTAGATCACCAACAAAATGGCATAAACAGTGTTGCTTCTGTTTTCTCACATTCTTCTAATTTATAAAAAACACAGTATGCATGTGTTAAAATAGTAAAAATATTTTTTGACAGTATATATGTTAAAGTGTTACATTAATCTAACCCAATAAATGAGCTACCATCTACACAAGAGTGTATATTTTTATATATGTATATATA
>JAUZST010014102.1:0-10746 GCA_034779995.1 Parotocinclus haroldoi
ATTTATTTATAATTATTATTATTAACTGACCAAGTTGTCACTCATTCTAGTAAATCATTTCAGGTCAGTTTGCTCCTTTTTGATTTTTTCTCTTGTGGGATCTGGCAACCCTGGAATTAACGCAGCACTCTACCATAGCAAAATGGCAAGCAAACACCTTTTGGGTCGACTAAAATGCAGCATACGCTCACAGAAATGAAGACTTTGGATTAAATAATAATAATAATAATAATAATAATAATAATAATGATAATACTCACTGATGTTAAGGTGACCAAAAAATCACGGGACGAAGCCGAAACGATCACCAAATCTGACCGCTCTGGATAGAGCAGCCCCTACTAGCCGCGACTCTGGGGCGCCATCAGCTGCCGGGGAAAGAGGTGGCAGAGTCCATACAGGACCAAATCGAGAGATCGGCTGAGATACATGACTGAGAAAGAGTTGTAGCCAAGCCATAAGCTGACCATGATCGACCCGGATTCCTGTCTTATTTGTTGTGTGTTGTGTTATTACAGTCAGCAGTGAGACTGTTAAAGGGGGGCGATTAAAATTAGACAACGATGCCGAGTGGAAGGGTTTGGTCATCGCTACATGCAAGTCATGTCTCATTTTCATACTGTTGTACACCAAACGGACAAAAGTCTGTGGACACATGATTGTGCATTTATTGATCTCACAGTCCAAAAGCTGGTCGAAAGCCATTTTAGAAGAACAACAGCTGTTGAAAAGTAAGCCATCTGGTTTCTGAATGACTTTGGTTCACTGGGTTACTGGGATAAATCTTCAAATTGGCTTAAATTGCATAACTGGCATTTTCGGGCATGGTTTTATTTAGTTAAGTCAGATGACCTTCTAAGGCCAATCCAAACTCGATCAAGCCTGTGGTGACAGTGGAAAGGAAAATCTCCCCAACCGTTATAAGCAAGGAAACGTAGGAGGACCAAAACTCAAAAACAAACCTGACATGCTTGGGTGACTTGAAGCAGCTCTGCCGAAACGTAAATGTAAGCTCTCGGACGAATTACCATATTACCATAGCACGCTAAGCTCTATAAGGATATATTACACGCTGAGTGAACAGTCTGTATTCATAGTGGGCGTGTCTAATATGGGAATAATGTTTAGTAGTAAAAAAAACAGAGCCGCTTTAACAAGGGACAAAGTTTTATAGTTAGATGTCCGGCCACAGGGTGCCAGGGCCAGGACGCGTTTTGGGAAGAAAAGTTGATGGACACATTATGGACATATTGCGTCTGGGCCTCATATGGACCACATCGGTGGAGATCTGGTTTTAAGGCCTTGACTGATACTTGAGAAAACACACACACACACCCACACCCACGCACAGGGAATCTTCACGTGCCTAATCTGTTCTGACAGCTGGGATTTAAATTCCCCGTGGCGTTACCATGACACGGTTCGATCAGCGTTCATGACGACTCGCACCATGTTATGACTCATTACTCCACTAAAGTGGATAAACAGTAAGAGGGGAGCAAACTTTAGTACCGACGGAGAGGATAGAGTTTAATACGCGTAGCTGAACACCCCCCGGACTGTCGGCTTAACTCTGTCGGCGAGCGGACTAAATAAAAACCCAGACGTTCTGACACCTGACGTCCTCAGCCAGCACAAAGCGTCAGACCTAAACGTAGTGCACATAGTGCAGCAGAGCAAAGTCGCGTGGCGTTAGGCGTGTGGAGATTAGTCAACGCTGGAACGAGTGGACGGCCTGTTCCTATTATTGGTGTTGAAACCATTAGTGTGCATGTAGGAGGGAGAGGCTTGACAGATGCCCACTGGGTATTATACACACCATGTCAACATGAAGTGCGGTAATTGTGAAGGTGAGTGTTGGTCTGGCGACTCAGTCGAGAGATCAGTGATTCACTAACTGGAAGTGGACCAGCGGAGCTTCGTCTTATATAAATCACACAAGCTGTTGTAGTTCTTTATAAATGCAGCTTGATTCCGTACCTGCTGCCACAAAGTGACACGGCAACATGACGAGTCAAGCGTTGGCTCAAAGCAGCGTTACAATCTTGTATTACCTTAAGAGGCTGGTCCCAAATTGAGCGAGCCTAGGGCGACAGTGGCAAGGAAAATCCCTGAAAGTAGAAGGTAGAAACCTCGGAAGGAAGCAAGACTCAAACAGGGACCCAACCTCAACACAACAAGACAAGACATGGCACTGTGCTAAATACGAGCCAAACCAGGACGCACAGACACCGGTGCCCGGATAATCACGCACAAAACGCATACGCAAGCCAGCATGTGGCAAAAGTATTGGGACACAAACCCACATTTTCCTACTGGGCACGTTTAAAGCCAAGCCACCGCGGTATTTCCTTCAGGAACTACACCAGCTTCTGTAGGAACCGTAAAGCTTGAGGGACTGCATGCTTCAGTCCTTAGCTAGAGTTGCTCTTTGTGGGCATTGGTATGTTCTTCTCATTAACATAAGCCAACATCCAAAAGCCTGGCAGTCCCAGTACTGCAAATGCACTGGAAATGTGAGATATTGTCATCAGGAAGATATTTTACAATCTATTTAAGTGTAACTGAAATAATCAGCATTTATACGCACGGCCCTGTTCCACCATCAGCCATCTGGAGTGCTATAAAATCAGCCCGATCAGATTCCCTGCTCTGATGAACGGCGGCGTGCAGGGTATGCACGAGTCTCACATTGTGAGCACAATGCACATTAAGTGCAGAGGTAATGCAGCTCCATATATAGCAGGTATTAAAAGTGTTATATAACCTCATACAGGGTGAATCCAGTAGCTTTTAGCCTCTAATGCCGCGCTCGGCTCAGACAATTTGTCAATCAAACCGAATCCGAGTCCCAAACCACAAGACACCGGATCAGCTTCAGTGTGATAAGTTAAGTATAACAAGGGTATCGGTGTAGGAGACAGTTTACCGCAGGTCAGGACCGAGTCTGGGCCTCTGTAGCCGTACGGCGCCCACAATCCACCACAGAGCTTCTCAAAAATTAGTTCACGAAGCGTAATTATAAAGATTATGACACAATATATTAGAGGGCTTTGCCTCGAGTGCTGGACATTTCAGTCCTGATAATAAAACTCTGTTGTCTTTTGCAAAAGTTTCTTCAGGGAACTTTAACCACTATCAAGTCAATAAGGGTTCATCACATCTTAAAAACAGGCTCTGAGCCACTGTGTATATAGATTACACACAGCATGTGGACAAAAGTATTGGGACACACCTCTTAATCATTGAATGCCAGTGCCAGTGTTTTTGCAAACATTAGTGAAAGAATGGCGCATTCTAAAGAGCTGAATGGAACTGTACACTTTCAGCTTAGTGCAAACAGTTTGGGGAAGGCCCTCTCCTGTTCGAGTGCGATCAGCTCCGTCAAACCCCTTTGGGATGAACTAGAATGGAGAACGTGAGCCAGGTCGTCTCGTCCAACATCAGTTTCTGAGCGTTTGAGTGACTGGACAAAATTTTCCACACGCTGCCCAAAATCCTTTTGAAAGCCTAGAAGAGTGGAAGTGTGTATTTTCTGCGTAATTCTGTGTAATTGCTGAGTATAATAATAATATTAATATTATTTATTCTAAATGGAATATCTCCTGTTACGGTATGTTTTAGGACCCAAGTATGCGGGAACGAGGAATGACACGTCGTATAATAATAATGATGGGGAAATAATATATAACCAAACTAAAATGGGGAAAAAAGGAGAGAAAGGCTCTCTAACGCATGAAAACTAAAAAGGTGAAAAAGGGGGCGCCGCTGAGTAGCATCCCAAAGGGTGCAATGCGCAAATAACCGTGGTGACCGCCAGGGGGCCTTTACAGCAGGATATGGGGTTCGGCGCCGATAACGACCCTACAGTGGCAAATGGCGGCCAGGGTCCGGAGGCGACCCCGCCTTCCACGGACCCAGGATGCGAGCTTCACGAGCCGCGGGTCCGGGTGCAGCCCCTACCAGCCCCGACTCCCGGGCGCCATCAGCTGCCGGGGAAAGAGGTGGTGGAGTTATAAAGGACTGTGGGCGAACGTGCCAAAAGCCAGATGAGGTGCTGATTTGGGACGTCTCCCAAATCACAAGGCACGGGGGCATGAGCCGCAGCTCGCACATGCTTATAGCGTGAGAAAGTTCACCGATTTGGGACGCTCCCCAAATCGAGAGGCACAGAGGCGTTTCCAGAGCGCCAGAGGGCTAGCGTACCGAAGGCTAAATACCTTCGAGGTTTCCCTCGTACACATTCTTCAGCTCTAAACGCCCCGGATGTTATCGACTGAACGTTAAAATGCCGCAGATGTGCAGCGTGTCGAGGTATTTGCACACCGGCGGTCGGGCGCGCAGCGAGTTCATGGTGGAGTGAATCGACCTGGCAATGAACACTTCTAGAACTCCCACTTAAGTAGAGGGAGACACAGGTGTTCATCATCAAGTCGTTAACCAGACACTGGTTATAAGCGCTGTAACAGCAATCAGCGAGGCAGCACTGCAAGGGAAAAGGCAGGAACCTTAACAATAATGGTCTGTATTTCTGTATAAATATGCACTAAGGCATACTCAGATCTTTGCAAGCAGGCAAAGAGAAGCCGAATAAACAAATCAGATTCAGATATCATATCATCATATTATTTATTTATCGATGAGCCAATATTACATATCTGTAATCTGGAAAGATATGTACTGTATATGGTTGAAATGACAATAAAGACTACTTGACTTGACTTGACTTGACTTGACTTGACTTGATATGTATGAACCGTTGCTTTCATTACCCAGTGTGCCCCCACAAATGTTTTTGGTAACTGTTGATCAGACCTGCACATCGGCTCACTGAGCACCTGGATCACACGCAGCCAAACAGCAAAGCCATGATCCTACCACCACCATGTTTCACATCTGAGATAAGATCCTATCCTTTCTTAAGACATACCACTTCATGTTTAAACCAAATTTGCTCTCATCTGTCCACCAAACATGTCTCCCTGTGATCACTCTGGAGAGGATTAACATTATCCAACTTGAGTGAGACCTTTAGTTGCTTAGGAGTTACCCTGGGTTCCTTTGTGACCTCCCCGACTCTTGGAGTTCTCCTTGTTCGTCCCTCACTCTTCCACAGAGTAATAATGGTTCAGATTCCTAAATGTGCACACAATCGGTCTCACTGTGGATTGGTGGAGCCCGAATTCTTCTGAGACGATTTTGTGACCTTTCACAGCCCAATGAGCGTCACAAACCCGTCAGTAAGCTCCTCGGGAATCTCATTTGTTCTTACCACGGTATGCTTTCACAAATCTGTGTTGTGTAGATCAGACTTTTATAAATATGTATATTATTTTTTCAAAAAACAGGGCGTCCAGTCAAACCTGATTGATCGTCCCACTGATTGAAACACCTGACACTAATTAAGCTTCTAATTAGAGGAACATATACATTTGGCTCTCACAGATATGTAATACTGATCTATTTTCATAATAATAGCTCCAAACATTTTCTCTCATTTGTTGGGTTCACTTGATCTACCATTAAGGCTGTAACTTTGCAGCCTCGTCATATTACGGAAGGGAGCCTCTGCCTACTGCAGTAATAATCTGATTAAGACCTGCCTACTGCTGCTCGATCCCCAACATCTCACCCAGGATTAACTTCAGACGTGCCTTCTGGTCGACGCTCGCTCAGTCCCGCAGGTAAGATCTAGATTTAATGCTGTTTTATCATCTGCTTTCTGTGATCCAGTTGCTTTACTTAGGAGATTAAACGTACCTGATAATTCCCATCGATTTTGTGCTTTATACACTGAGGTTTGACCCTGATTAGCACAGTATAACAATAACAATACCTAAGACACCGATTAGGAGGAATAACAAAGACCAGGTCAGATTATGCTGGATGTAGATTTGAGGATTAACTTTCATCGGACTCTTAAAGATCAAGGAAATGCCGTTGAGTTGGGAAGGACGTGGTTTCGATGTGACCATGTGAGCACTTCAGTTCACCATATAAGACTTAAGGATGTTGTATACATCACTATAACCCGGTCAGTGCCCCGTTCGGGGGGCTCGCTTGACGTCCACTTAAACCTTTAGCACAAAGAGCCAAAGGTAATGCTGATGTGGAATGTTCCAATCTGTGTCACACCGAATTCGTTCTCATTTCTACTGACTGTGTTTTTATTTTTTATTATTTTTCTTTTTTCAGTTTAGTACGATGTCTGACAGCCAGGAGCGCACCTTTATCGCCATCAAACCGGACGGAGTGCAGCGGGGTCTGGTGGGAGAAATTATTAGGCGCTTTGAACAGAAAGGATTCAAGCTGGTCGCTATGAAGATGCTGCATGTGAGTTAAGCACCGGTCTCTGATTTTAGTCAGTGGTTTTAAAATAATGTCATGCTCGTGAAATATCCAGTTGCGGGGTCATGGGGACATATTGCAGGAACTCACAAACCTGCTCAAACCAGGACAAATAGACAGAGGCACAGACACGGGGAGAACCTGTTAAACTCCACACGGTAACCTAACTCTAGAATCGAACTGGGATGCTTTATTTGTCGCAAAGAACGTTGAATTATTTACATTAATACGCTGATCGATTGATGCGTGATCGTGTACCTATCAGGCGTGTTCTGTTTTATGCCATCACCTGCACTTGCATTACCAGGACACCAGAGGGCGCAAAATCATACATCGTATGCAACATATCTTCTGTACTCCTTGAGCACTTAGTTATTTATTTTTCCAGCTATCAAAACAATTTTCAGTGCATCTGTGATCGAATGTAAGCTCAATAATCGAGGCTAAGTTCAGTCGTGAACTGTGTGTAATAATTATACGTTCCAACTATACATTTTAAGTACTTTAAAACTAATTAAACTTCTCAGAAAAATCTGTATGTACTGTATGGTTTTTGCAGGTTCTCCAAAGCTTTGTCATGCACAGTTTGGGTCTTAATTATTGAAGAACACGTATTAAAGTGAGAGACACCGTGCTTGACCTTGTCCTCTACACAGACAGGTCATACCTTAGATTAAGTCTAAGATCTATTCCCGTCTCCCTCAGCTCCTGTGCCGTGATTAAGGATCACAGAGTCACCTGTAAGTCGTGTTCGGGGTTAAAGCTGTACGAGCTGCTGTTTAGAAGCTCCCAGCACGGCGGAAACCTGATTCATATCTGTGTCTGTCACAAGTCTTTCTGGTTTTAGGTTTTTGGGGTTTAGGGTTACACAGACGTGTATATCAACGCCGTCCTTCTCGCTTCTTTAATCGGAGCCTGTTCTAATTTCTGCATCAGCCCGACCATTCAGAGCCCGGCTGCCGGGTAGAACAGCTCATCCTGCTACTATCCGAGCACGAGAGCTTATAGGATGAGGACTCTAAAAACGGGGATATTAACATCCAGGGTGGAATAAAACTGAAAGGCTGGAGAATGATGATGATGATGATGATGATGATAATGATAAAGCTTGCAGTGACAAAAAGGTCTTGTGTTTTTGTTTCTTTTAGTGTTTTTGTTTCTTCAAAGGCAACGACAAACTCTCCGGCACACATTCAGAGAAGAGAAAACAAAAACAGAGAGGGAGTTTCAGACGGTTTAGACAAAAATTTTTTTTTTTTAAACATAAAGCAACTGGTGTGCAGGGAGTTCTCCGTTAAAAATCCCATCCTTTGTTTCCTTTACATAAAAGTGGTGTGAAAATGTAGGTGCAGGTGGATAAATAATAAATAAATAAATAAATAATAAATACGGTAATAAATACACTGCTCACAAAAATTAGGGAATTTATTTTTTTTGTAAAGCTTTTCGTAATAGAGCATCGTCTCAAAGCAGCTTTATAATATTATATTTTAATATTGTAATAATATATATTATAATATATTATAAAATCCCAAATTGAGCAAGCCTAGGGCGACAGTGGAAAGGAAAAAAACCCTTAAAGTTGTAAGGAAGCAAGCTTGAGAGGACCAATACTTGGGTCTGCTTGGGTTTGCCTAGAGGTTAATTGGAACAGTTAAGTTTATATTAATAATTATACTAAATAAATAATAAAAGATAAATAAAATAATGTAAATAATATGCAAATAATTTGTCCAATACACAGAGTCCCTCAGTGGGAAGCCCTTGGAGGCACATCGTCCCCTACCGACCGAAGGATGGAGAAACTTACTGCCCTCTGGTTTGGCCCGGGCATGGTGGAACTGGTTTCTGTTGATGGGAACCAAGTAGAGGAACTGTGGGGCTGGAACTGGTACCGGTACATAAGCTAAGAGAGAAAAGAGAACACGTAGTTACTTAATGAATATGAGCATAGAGTCTGTTAACAATCCCTGATGCCACGTGCAGCACGAAACTCCGGCAGCACTAACTATAGCAGCATAGCTAGAAAGAGGAGAACCAGAAGGTAACGCAGCCAGGAGGGATCACGTGAGACTTGGCAGCCCACCTCCCCAGCAATCCACAAAACACAGAACCCAAAATCTCAGATCGCCATTAATCTCTCTGACTAGGAACCCCCAGCTCTGTCCTTAGTCTTTATAGCAGTATGTTATGTCCCCACCATGACAAAAGGACAAGTGTGTGTGTGTGTGTGATGCAGGCCAGCGAGGATCTTCTTAGGCAGCACTACAGTGATCTGGAGGACAGGCCGTTCTTCCCTGGACTCGTCTCTTATATGTCTTCTGGACCAGTAGTCGCAATGGTGAGACAAATCCTAAATAACCCTAAATTAAACGTTTATTATTAGTAGTAGTTAGAGTAATAGTAGCCTTAGTAGTAGTTGTGTTACTTGTTAATAATGTTAGTCGTATTGGAACGGGTCAAAAATCTTATCTCACTGTCGTGCTGCATGCAGAGCGCTGATTCGCTTAGATCCTTACCCGTCTCTCTGGTAACTCTGGCGGCTGTGTTGCAAAGACACGGTACTTCTATCCCAGCCCCTAGCCCCCCAGCTCCCAAGAAAAATTAGGCCTCTTTGAAGTGCAGTGTGACCGTCCAATTGAATTATTGTTTGCTCCCAGGTTTGGGAGGGCTGTAACGTGGTGAGGACGGGGAGAGTCATGCTGGGTGAGACGAATCCCGCCGATTCCAAACCGGGGACAATTCGGGGAGATTTCTGCATTCAGGTCGGCAGGTAATTACAGATTTGACGTCTTGTTGAAATAATCATGTGCGGCGTTTGATTAAATCAGAGCTTGAGCATGTTGAACCGTGTTTTAGGAACATCATCCACGGCAGCGATGCCGTTGAGAGCGCCGGTGCTGAGATTAATCTGTGGTTCACACCAGACGAGCTCTGTGATTACAGCAAGTGTCACGACAGCTGGATCTAGAATTTGATGTTATTCATTTCCCGAAAACTTTTTATTCCCATCACTTTTTATGGTTATGTTGTGATTCTGGATCTGTTTTATCTTTCCGACATGAAATAAAATAACTCCTTTTGGCATTTCGACGTTTCTATGTAAGCGAGACTTTAGCAGGGTAAGAATTAATCCTGAAATAAAATCATTTATAGAACGTATAGAATGGATTGTATTATTATTATTATTATTATTATTATTATTATTATTATTATTATTATTATTATACTGTGATTGATAATTACAGAATTATTAGGATGCAAACCCTCACACTGCCAAAAGTATTAGGACACACACTTGCATGTGGCCAAAAGTATTAGGACACACACTTGTATATGGCCAAAAGTATTAGGACACACACTTGTATATGGCCAAAAGTATTTAGACACACAGTTGCATGTGGCCAAAAGTATTCGGACACACATTTGCATATGGACAAAAGTATTAGGACACACTTACACTTGTATTAGATTTTTTAAAAATGTTATTTTCATTATTTTACTATCATTTATTTCAGCACAGATCTTTCAAAAAGATACAAGAACGTAGGTTTTGAACCAAATCTATGTTATAAATGCATACTATATTATATTTTTTTTGGTGTGCTTAAGCTACAGTCAAGCTACAGGAGCAATTTTCAGCTTTTCAAATGCTTAAAAAACGCTTTAAAAATGCTTTATGCATTAAATGCATTTTAAGCATTAGAGCAATGCTTTTTGCTTTTTGCTTTAAAAACATGTCTGAGCAGAAACGTCATAATTCTGTTTGTTTTTGCAGTGGTCAATCAATCATCAATATGATGATAGAATTCAGGTGTTTGCAGAGCTTCTTAATGAGTCTTAAAGACTTTCTTTATTCCAGTAAAGCCTGTTAGAAGCATTAACATCATTCAAAACTAAAGCATAAGCTTCGTTCTTTATTGAAAGCACAAAAAGCGCTTGGGTTCTCACCTACGCCTGTTCACTTGCAGCAGCAGCAGAAAAATTCACAAGTCTAAAGTGTGAGGCCAAGTTCCTTCAACGAGAGTGAGGTGATGATAAGATGCTCCTTTATTTGTTCTTCTGTTCTCATCTCATTTTATTCTTCAATTCTCAATTCTACCATGATCCAAATTACTTAATTTCAGTAGGAAATGTCTGGAAAAAAATCTCTCATAACAAAAATGAAACATTATTTCCTGTATTTTATCAATATAAACAAAACAAAGTAAAAAAAAAATTAAGCATAAAAAACTTTGGGAATACATCTAAAACAGTCCATGACCTAATTTTAGTAAATAAAAATCACTAAAATGTGTGTAAATAAGAAGTTTTATTGCCTTTATTTATTTATTTATTTGATCACAAATACACTCATTATGTTTAAGATGTCTTTAAATCCATTCAATTAAATATAAT
>JAUZST010014103.1:0-10746 GCA_034779995.1 Parotocinclus haroldoi
TGGCAGAAGCTAGGGTTTACTGTGGAAAATTACCCTGACGCAAAATCCGGTATTTTCATGACATGTAATGTCAGTAGAGCACCACCAGATGGCGTGTAAATAGTTACCGTATCGCTCAGGCGACATCTGGTGGTAAAACCGTGAAATGCAATTGTGACACATTTTAGGCCGACAATTAAGTAATAAAATACAGAACATCAGACAATAGTACATAATCAATTCAATAATAGATAAAATCGATAATATAAAACTATAGAATAAGATATTAGTATGTATTCATTTGAATAATAAATAATAAGACAGAAAAAGAACAGCATATTAGATAACCCGATTTGTTTCGGTGGCGTGGGTCTGAGCTCAAACTAAAAGCACGTTAAGGGCATCAGGGAAATTTACGTACTTGCCATACGCTTGTGGTTCGATGTGTGTGTGTGTGTGTGTGCCTAATCTAAATTTGGTTCCCCTCTTGTGGCCCGGATTCCTGCAACCCTGGTATGGTTTATGTGAAGAGAAAACAGAATGGCTGAACCAGCTGTTTGATCTGACCTCGTTGCAGATTTGGAGACGTTCCGAATCCCGAATCTTCTGCAGATCTTCCCACGAACCCCCCCTCTTAACGGAGTTTAAGGGTAAAATCCAGTTCAGTTGCTGCTCGTTTCGGAGCTTCAGTACGACCCTGATGGTTTAAACTCCCTTATTTTAACCCCTTATAAAGATAAACAAAGTCTCGTTTCGTTTGTTTTTATCCATCTTCCCCGTGTTGATACAGGACTAAGGGAATCCGGAGAGCCGTGGAAGCGGACGCCCTTATCGTGGCAGCTTGACCATCGGGTCCAGAGTCCAGTACTTTAACCGCTAGGCTACCACAGTCCCCACACATGGGGTGCCCGTCGTTTCGGAGATGCCCGTATGCCCGTCTGGCGCTCATGTACCTTGTATTCCCAGAGAGTCTGAGGCCGTTTGAATTGGAGCTCCTGCAGCATGTGAACTTCTCTCAGCACGGCTCGTCGGTGCAGCTCGTTCATTATCTCATAGGGAGGCTGCGACAAGTCCTTTTCTCCCAGGACGTTCAGTAATCTGAACACACACACACAACACACACACACACACACACACATAGGTCGACGAGGGAATAAAACATGTGAATATCCACGCAAACCCTCTCTAGTTCTTAGAACGCTGTGTGTAGTGACTTTTTTAAGCTCGTGCGCCGTCCTTTCTCACTGCTCACACGTCACCCTGAGTGACATGAGCGTGCTGTGACTGGTCCGGACTTTTTCCCGCAGCGGATTTCCCCGAGCTTTATCACAACCGCTGCAGTTCCTACAAAACTGCAGCTTCTTATCGAATAAAACAAAATAGACGTTCAAAATAAAATTCATTAGATCGCGGTGCTCTGTGCCACCCCTAGGGGGCTCGCTGCCCACTTTGACAACGCTGGTCCAGACGTAAGAGCAGGACTGCAGGTATAAAGGTTCGGTATAGGGGATTTTAAGTACACTTTGTACTCGAGTGCCCTTATAAACAACAGATCTCTGTGCTATAAATGAGGGAGGGGGGAAACACAGAGAAATGGAGCTGCAGGGACGTCCAGGCTTTGCTGAGCCTATAAGCGAGGGAGGAGGTACAAAAGTGGAGACGTGGAGCAAAATTCGGCGCTGCAGCTTCACACGGCGTTCCTGAAGGAAATGGAAAAGCCCGGGATAAAGTGTGACGGGCTCCGTGCCTCCCGAGCGTCCAAATCGCATCGCCTGTCCGTGCTGGGGAAACGAGGAGGAAGTCATGAACTGTGGCTCGTTTCCTTCCTGTTGTCCTGTACCTTTGGGAAGCCGTAGGTTATTGTAATTTTAACACACATTTGTTTTACTTTAACTCTGAGGATCTTCGATCAGGTTTGTATTCAGGTAACAGGTGGCACAAGAATGCCAAGTGATCCACGACCTGAATTTTTAAGGCTCCTATTAAGGTTAACGCCCTCTCTGAGCACAAAGCAGCACATACCTGCCGTTGACCCTTTCCCGGAGGAAGAGGTCTCTGTAAGGCGACGCCCACGTGCCCAGATTCCCCGTCCACATGCCCACGTCCTCTGGGGTCCAGACGTCGAGCGGCTTCTTGACCAGCAGCTCCACCTTTCCAACCCTCCCGCTCCAGTAATACACCAGAAACGCCACCTGACAAGAGCGCACGCGTCTCGTTATCGCGTTGTTCACGAAACATGCCAAGCAAACAAAGAAATACTTCCTGCTTGGCATTTCCCTGCACAGTTAGGAGTTCCACTTTTAGTCTGAGGTGAGAACGGTGTCAAACTCACGGCAACAAACGAGAGGGTGATGAAGACGCCCCATAAGAACCCGTCCGTGCCCAGGTGCAGCTCCCACCTGAAGGGGGGTCGGGACGCTCGGCCTTCCAGAACGCGCTCGGTTCGCTGGAACAGGAGCAGAGCCTGAGCGATACGTAGATCGTTCGTGATGCTCTGACGTCTTCTCAGCACGTCGGCCTGAAAATTCTTCTCTAGGAGATCCCTGTTTGGTAAAAAAGAAAAAAAAAAAAAAGAAAGTGCATGAGTGCCCAGCTATGACTGAGGGAGGGCCAATCAGGGGATCATTTTGTTTTAGTTTCCCCTACCTGAACGAGATGTTGACTTTTGGAATGCCCTGCCAGACCTTTCTACACGTGGGGCACTCGGGTTTTCGTGAGGACTGCAGCCACAGAGCGAGGCAGTGCCGGCAGAAGCTGTGGCCGCAGCTCAGCGTGGTCGGGTCCAGCAGCACGTCGTAACAGCAGAGACACGTGACCTCGGGCTGGGAGATCGGATCGTCTTCGTCCTCAAAATGAGGATCCTCAGGGTTCATGTCGACCACGCAGTGGCCGGTTGTGCGTGGGTCCGCCATGGGGCTGCACACGGATATCGCCGGTCATTAACAGGCGCTAATGTTACAAGTTTCAGCACATGGGACATGGAGACATGGGGAGAACATACAAAACTGCAATGCCATCGGGCTTCCGGCCTACGTTCCTGTTGTTATTTAGGCCTATATTGAATGATTCTACAACGTTAAGTCTCTGGTGGACAGTCCCAGTAGTACCAGTCTCGCATTTCCACTGTGGGGCCTGCTGAGTCTGGATTTCTCTAATTTGCGAGTCTGAGTCCAAGTCAGTCCCGAGTTTCCGGCCTGGCACGTGAACCAGAGTCGTGTGTCTGTGGACGAGTTTCAGGTTTGCTGGTAGTGCTGCAGTACTTAATTACAGTCTCAAGATTATAGATCAATCCGCGATCTTCATCTTGTTGGTCTTGTTTCGGTCTCGGGGGAAGGTGTCCGATGCGTCTGTCTGGATTAACCTTAATTATAAACTGAACTTTTATTCTGTCGTTCTTGAATATGAACAATCCATTCAAACGGAATAAATCAGTCATTTTAAGTTAGGTTTTTGTTCAAGGGCGGATAAAAAAGTTATGACGATGACGTTTGTCACATTTAATAATAATAATAATAATAATAATAATAATAATAATAATAATGTACAGAATGGGTGCTGTTATTTATATTCAGGTTGGATTCATGTGGAGAGTCTGAAGTGAAACAGAATCCGCACCATCATTTTTAGGCTATTTTAGTATATACATATTATTCACTTTTACAAAAAAAGATCTTGAAAATAAAGCACAATCTGGGTCCGAATCGAGTCTCGAGTCTGAGTGCGAGTTTAAGCTTTAATGAGTTCAGGGCATTTCCGCAGAATGACGGACTGCGAACGAAAGTCTAAACAGGAAATGCAAGCAAGATATAAAAAAAAAGAAATAAAGACAAGTAAAAGGGTCGTATCGCTTCTGTTTTGTCGAATGTATTAGTAAAACACGACACTGCTGTTCGGTTTACGCAGAGTTAGGTTAGGATACCCGAGACCCAGAGCTAGTAGGAATTCATCTTTAATCGATCTAGGGGTTTCTGTAAGTGTAAACACATTTTTAAAAAAGGCTCAAAGTCTCTGAAATCAGAAAACAGAATTCTCTCTCAGTCGGCTTTACTTACGTGATTGTGCTCAGTTCCTCAGATCAGGAAGAGTCGTTCTGATCCGAAACAAAAGGGAAACCCTTTCAGACAAACCTTCAGCAACGAGATTTTAAAGTCCATGATTGAAAGTAAAAGCAAGACGGTGCAGTCACGAGATTATAAGCTCTGCCCCAAAAACCTGTTTTTCCACCATGTTCATTAAGCTTTTTTTTTTTTTTTTTTAAAAGTGGTGCGCGCAAACAGGAACAGGTCTGAACCCAGAGCCGTGGTGTTTGTGTGTTTATTAGAAACACCTACCTGGGCTTAGTCTTTTAATCACCAGACAGGTGATATGTCCACTCAGGAGAAAGGTTCCGCCGCAGGATCATCTCCATCTGAGCGTAAAAGCAGACGAAACACATCGACGTTACACTCGCTGTTAAACCACAGAGAGGTCCAGAAAAAAAAGCTCTCCTCCAGAAAATCACCTTTACACAGGTTTACTTTGAAGGTGCAGGAGTTTCCAGAGGGGTGGAGTTAGCAGCTGAATGCACACGTCTTTATTCGATAGCTTACTGTTTGGATAGGAAGAGTGTAGATCATTTTATTCCATGTCCAGATTGTTGTGGTCCTTCTTCAGTCATGATTGGACTGACCGAGCAGGTTTAACTACGTGTTTAAAAACAACACACATTACCATGTCAGGTCACTGGTGTGTTCCCAGGTCTGGCCTGGTCTGCTGATGGTACTTCATCTGCACTGTGGGAAGAAAACACGCCGGCGGAGGGAGTGTCGTGCTCTGGGTGATGTTCTGCTGGGAAAGCCTGGGACGTGAGGATGTTAACACCGACCTAAACGGACCAGGCAGGTTTAATGTTTTGGAATGTCAGTTTATAAGTAGAAAATGCCGCTCCCCGGAGGAACTGCGGATGTGTGTTGCATCGGTGCCGTCGGTTCTGGTCTGACACCCGGCCATCATGGATGGCAGCCGATCATCTGAAGCTAAACCGCAGTGAAACTGAACCGCTTCGCATTCCTACAGATGGGTCTAAATCATTCCTGACCGCAATCTAGGACGGGTGAGCCCTTGGGACACCTGCTGACAGAAATAAGAATTGCAGGCAGAAGGATATTTATGCTGGCGTACGCTCTGTAATAAACATGACTGTGTTCTGCATAAAAAGCAGAAGATCCCGTGCTGCACTGGAACCAATGAACACGCGACACGTGCAAATGTTTAAATAGAAATTTGTATTTACATTAATATTAACATCAAGGAACATGATAACTGCACCGGTAATGTACATCCTGATCGACATAGCAGGCGGGTTCCTCCTCGACGATTTTACAATCCGTTTGCCTTTCCATTTTGAGCGGAGATTGCACAAACAGCAGGATTTCGGCTTTTCGTTTAAGAAACAAGGAAAACGTCCTGCTGAGAATTTGGATTTTCAGAGTCATTTCAGATTAAACGAACCGGACCTGACCAGGGTTGTTGTGGAACGAGTCCGTTAGGAGAGAAGGAAAAACCCCTAAGAGCGCTAGAAGCTACATCGTGTCCTCCTGCATGGAAATCGACCGGCCACACGATACAGAAGCGAATACACAGATAAGCTGCGACACCGGCGACACACGAGCGACATGTGTGGAATCTCTACAACGCCTACCAATCACAGAAACCTAGTGAACCATCCGAAAGGAGAACAAAAGCGGTCTTTGGGTTGAGCGAGTATTAAAGGTAAATCCGTGAAACGCTTTACGTGTGAACAGAAGAGCGCAAAGCCAGTACGCTCACTCAAAACGATGAAACTAAAAAGAAAGGGGAGAACGTGTCTCCATACTGTGAAACGAACAAAATCAAAACAACGAACTACATTAACGGTGTTAAAAATGGAAAGGGTAATTAGACAACGCCTGTTATAAAAAGTGCTGTACAACAAACTGATCCGGTTTCCACCAGCTACGAGAAAAAAAACACCCCCATTTTATCCCTGTTTGGGAAGAAGACAGAAATCTGGACAGTCGTTGCGGGCGCCCCATCCTTCCTGGCCGTTATGTTAGTCTTGAGCAGGGCAACGTCGAGACCGATCGTTCCTACACGCAAATCAAACTTCACCTCGTTTCATTCTTCGTACACAAACCAGTGAGGTTCGTAACCCTCCTCTGTTGAGGTGTTTACCGCAAGACTTCAAGGTCACTAAACGCAGGCCAGGGGTTACAGACTAACGTTCACAAATTTGGAGTTAGTTCAGCCAACGGTACGGCTGTAATAATATAATCTATTTCATTAAACAATTATTTACAAATCTATATCAAGTCTGATATTCGAGAGCAGTGAATTTGGACACAGGCGTCCAATTTTAATAAGACGGAGGGGATTTTTTCCTGAGCTGTAGCAAACGAGTTCTACAGTCGGCGTGATTTCTGGCTGATCTAGATACAGAAATCCGGATTAAGAAGGTGCTGCTCGCCCTTTACAGTTTTTTTGTTACCGTTTTCATACCGCATTTTTCAGGGAATCAGCTTAACGGTGACGTTAGAAGTCCAATCCGTAACAGAAAAGATTTTTAAAAATGAGTTTAGTAAAAAAAAAAAATACAATAACATACAGTCGAACCTCGTTATCTGAATGGACAACATGCAGACAAAAGTGTGTGGACGCCCAAAACATTACCAGTGCCGGTAATGAGCTTGATCCCACCACTTTCCACCAGATTTTGGAACATGACCGTGAGGTCAGCTTCTGATGTCAGACAATAAGCCCCGTCACCGTTACCATTCCCGTGCATTTTCGAGGGGTCTGATGGAAGTTCTCAGTTCAAGTTGGCAAACCGATTCTCTACGCTCTGAGCTTTTTATAAAAGTGGAAGACTGAGACGCCGTCTGTGTTTTTCCCCATCGCCATTTGCCATAAAGTCAGATTCATTTGAGCTTTGTTTCAAAGCAGCTTTACAAACATCTACGCCCACAGGCCCGAAGAAGCCAGCCTAGGGCCCGGAGCGGGACTGAACCAGGTCACGTTACAGCGGGTCTTCAGATAGCTGGGCTTCTACCCTAAAACCGAATCAAGCAGCCACAGTTGGGTTCCGACCGTTTTCGTTTTTGCTTGATTTATCCCACAATGAAACGTCCCCTCATTTTTGTGAGCGGTGTGCGTTTGTTAATACATAAACTCACTCCAACATCAGACGGACCTGCTCGTACGGTTTTATGAGACATTAGAATTACTGGGCTTGTAAAAAACAAAGCAAAACTTTGCCGTGTGTCCAAGCGCTGAATCATGGACGCACAGATATTTATAATAGTTCAATAAATAAGGAGTGACGGGCGTCAGGACAGGGCTCAAATGCTAGACTGGGGTCGGATCAGACCGGACCCTGATTTCTGAAATTATCCGATTATTCAAGTGTTTGTGCATACAGTATAATCCGATCTAGAAATCATTTTTGGGATTTTACTCCAGTAATCGGACTACTCGTAGCATGTATACCAGATTATAATCGTCGCCTGCACATGTGCACGAACGGTTGCCAGGTCACATAGTTCGATAGCCGTTTCGCTGCCTTTGTTTCCTTGGTAAGTTTAACACCCGGGTTGCCCAGTCCCACCAGAAAACTCCCCCATCACAGACTCCCGTCAGTCAGGGAAGTCAGTAATCCGATTATTGGGGTAAAATCCATACGCTGTGTACATGACCGCTTGAATAGTCAGATGGCTGCAGAAATCGGACCATGATCTGATTATTAAGTGCTTCTAAACACACTCGTTGCTCTCAGGATTGTTCACAACATCGTTCGTTAGAAGCAATTGAATAAAGTACTTGTGTATCCAGGGAGGAGATTTTGAGTCGCTCCTTAGCCATCAGTGCAAACCTAGCGCAGTTCGCGGCTGTATTTGGGATTATTGGCTATTAAAGCTTTGATTTATTTTATATTTCATTAAGCCAAACGGGCGTCTGTGGATCACGGGCCACCTCTACATCCACGCTGGTAACAGTCCGTTTCTATTCTTTATCGTTATGATCTCTGGGTTTACTGGTGAATTACTGAAAAAGTGCTTTAGAAAAGATGAAACGGATGGAATTAAGGTATCGATAATAAGCAGCCCAAATGCCCCCCCCCCCCCCAACCCAACCCCAGCGTATAAGCTCAAATAAAAGCCGTACTGACCTGTTACACACAAGAGTAAAATCATATTTTAAATACCGAGCTTGACAGTCTGTGCAAAACAGGATGTGACCTAGAAAAGCAGCTATAATACATCTGAAGCTTATTTACAGTTCAATCACAGAGCCAAAAGTCAGAATGGGAGTGAGAGGGAGGCTTACGCTGCGCTACCTTCGCTCCGCGCTTAACTCTTGTTCGCAAGACGAGATTATTATTGCTTCGACCCGCGCCGGCCGGCAGATCGACTCTGTGCTTGCCTCTTTCCGTTTCGTGGCGCGGCTCGTCGGCCCCGCTCCGAGTCCGCTCTGTGGACGTTAGGCCAGGACCGGCCCAAATATTGCAACAATCCTATGGGCGCGTGGGCGCCAGCGTGCCAGCTTTGCTTTCCCGGTAAAGTGCAATCACGGCCGAATGCTCGCCTTCCTCATGGTACCTTTTAACGAGACGGAGGGCGGAACTTGCGTCCAAAATGGTCGACACGGCCTCGTGTACATTTGGAGGAGACGCTTTCACTTGGACCGGTCGGTTCCGGTTTAAAGTCTCGGTGCTCATCTCGTTCGTTCGGTTTTGGTCCAGTGAAGAGTCGTTGTGATGAGAAACAGACGGATTAACACACAAAACTGAAAAAAAACACTTTTAGGACAAAGACTCAGGAAGATACCAACTGCACACTTGGTGTGTGACTCTGTTTGTGTATCAGTGTGTGTGTGTGTGTGTGTGTGTGTGTGTGTACACTGTATGAGGATTTTGTGACAGATCGAGATCCGCCCATGTCCTTCAACTAGAAGCCATATGAAATGTTTGTATCTCTCTTAAGCTTTGTGGATCTGTTCTTCAGGTCCTGATCCTTCAGCAGTATTTCTGGGAAACAAAATGAATCACAGTTACTACAGACAAAATTACTCCGTTTTTCTTTTATAATGTAACGGGATTACTCATTACTTCCTATAAAATAATCTTGTTTATTAAAAGACGTATTACTTTAGATTACTCTCCAATACTCATTACTTTGTACCAAGGATAACAGTCAACAGCGAGAGAGCGAGAGAGAGAGAGAGACAGAAAGAGAGAGAGAGAGAGAGAGAGAGAGAGAGAGAGAGAGAGAGAGAGAGAGAGAGAGAGAGAGAGAGAGAGAGACAGAAAGAGAGAGAGAGAGACAGAGAGAGAGAGACAGAAAGAGAGACAGAGAGAGAGAGAGAGAGAGAGAGAGACAGAGACAGAAAGAGAGACAGAGAGAGAGAGACAGAAAGAGAGAGAGAGAGAGACAGAGAGAGAGAGACAGAAAGAGAGAGAAAGAGAGAGAGACAGAGAGACAGAAAGAGAGAGAGAGACAAAAAGAGAGAGATAAATAAATAAACAAATAAAGAAAGAAAAACAGAGAGAAAGGCAGAAAAAAGTGAGAAAGAAAATAAAGAGAAAGTGAGAGAGAAAGAACAAATAAAAGAGTAAAAAACAGAACATGAGAGAGAGGAGAAATAAATGTATAATATCTGCACTGAAGCATAAACGCCAACTTAAGCATTTATAGGATTAAAACTGAATGTAACTATCGATTTGTTTTCGTACATTACATTTTACATTCGATATTTACTTAAGTGTAAAAATGTAAAACAACCCACATGTTCATGTACAAATCCTAATAAGAAATAAACCACTTAGTGATGGCCTCACCTGGTCGGGGCCCATGGGCATTCTACCCATCATGCCCATGTTCATCTGGCCCATATGTCCGCTGTTAGCACCGTTTAACATCATGGGGCCGTACTGCTGGGGTGAGCCCTGCTGCCCAAACGCCTGCTGTGGGTACGAACTGCACTCACCACGCAACAACAAGGTACAACAAAAAAAATCAGACGAGAGATCAGATCATAAAACATTTCAGTGTCATAATATTTAGACTGATTAAAGCCAAAGCAGTGTTATGGTCATTAGGGACTTAATCTACAGCTCCATCACCAGGCTTGGTAAGAACCTGTTCACCTGTTGCGTGCCATTCCCCCCTGAGGCCAGGACTTCATGTCAGGACTCTGGTACATGGGGCCTCCCTGTGGGTGCTGCTGCATCATGGGGTTCTGCGGCGGACCCATACGCCCAGGCATCATGCTGTTGGGGGGGCTGGGGCCTCCGGTGGGGGCGAATGCCGGGTCGCCCTGCTGACCCATTCCTACAAAGAACACGCTAGAGGTTTTAGGAAACAGAACAAAAGTTTTGGAAACGTTTGGCTGTTCATTATTTACCGTAGTTTCCCCCGTAGGCAAACTGCTGCTGCTGCATGCCGGGCCCGCCCATGCCCTCCATGCCTGTTGGAGCCGTGACGTTGGGCGGAGGGCTGAAGCCTCCACCTGCTGCTTGCTGCTGCTGCTGCATCATCATCATGATCCTGTGCCTCCTCTGAGCCATCATTATCTCTCTGCTCCGCTGTGCCATCATCTGAGTGTTCAGGAAACCAGGCTACAGAGAGAGAGAGAGACAGAGAGAGAGAGAGAGAGAGAGGGAGAGAGAGACAGAGAGAGAGAGAGAGACAGAGAGAGACAGAGAGAGAGAGAGAGAGGGAGAGAGAGAGAGAGAGAGAGAGAGAGAGAGAGAGA
>JAUZST010014104.1:0-10746 GCA_034779995.1 Parotocinclus haroldoi
ATAACGAAAGTTTGCCTGCTATCCTGCTGTTCATGTTACAATGAAAGCTTTGAAATATACATAAAGCTTGAACAGAAGACTTAATATAGTATGCATATTGCACACTTGTGTGCAAAAGTCACATGTAAATTGTGTTATTTCATTTTATTTTCTGTTAACTGGATTCTTGCACAGGGCTCTTGAACAGTGGGTTTGCCATTTGTTTCTTATACACTAGACAACTAGACAAGGAAGCACCTGTGTGTCATGTGCGTGTGTGTGTGTGTGCTGCAGGTGCTAAAAAGTGCTACAGAAACTCAACAAATTACAGTAGACCTTTCTAGCCAATTCCCCATTTATTTATCAGTTCTGTATTTGCTTAACAGATTATCATTAGGTTCATTCCAAATACTGCGTAAAATATTAGATTTGATGAAACAGCTCAGCTTGAATATCTGAAATCACATAGTTTACACATTGTTCTAATAATATACTTACAGAAACCTTGAAATTAACACCAGAGCTGAATTAATACCTATATTTAATAAATCAGAGCATTAGCTAAACACTGTGAAACAGAATTCTAATCTGGGTCATTGCCAGTGTCAGCCATACCATAACAAAAATGTGTCCATGGGATTAACACTTACATTAGACCTTGGTACAAGATGTGTGACGTTACTCTCCGCGATTCGATTTGATTCACGTTTTTTTTTTTCATTTCTTAAGTGTGAACAATGCAACACGATGCATATTTTCATGAATGCATTTTAACAACAACAACAACAAAAAAAACTGTATTGCCCTGCAGTTAAAATAAATGCCTAGAAACCAGAGATGGGAGTAAGTCACTAATGTGCAAGTCACAAGCAAGTCTTAAGTCATTGTAGTAAAAACCAAGCAAGTCGAGTTGAGTCCCTGCTATAAGTCATAGAGGAATCTGATGATCTATGCAGGTTTCCACATTTAAATCATATAACGTCATATAATCTTATTAATATATGAAATTTTACGTGTTCCTGTTAGCTACGTTCTGCTGCATGCACTGTACAAATCACTCGCTCTTGCTTCAAAATAAAACTTTCTAATGCAATCTAACTTTGTTTTTAAATTGAAAAAAAAAATGCAAATTTGTATGTAAGAAAATGAAGTCATTTTGAGTCACTGGTCCAAGTCAAGTCAAGTCTTTTATCAGAGTTACTCAAGCAAGTCTCAAGTCCTCAAAGTCACGACTCGAGTCCCCCCACCTCTGCTAGAAACAGAGGTTTAAAATTGCAAATTAAATGCCCTATTGGTTCACCATATATTAACTAACCAAGTGAAATGTTTATTTCTGAAGCATAGCCATTTAAAATAACGTGTATGTATTTTCCTTGTATTAAAAAAAAGAAAACAACAGTACTCTTTAGTCTGCTGAACAAATCGGAAGTTGAGAGTTTGCGAGTATGAGAGCGCGACGTATTATGACAAAATGCATCTGTGGCATGTGACACCATCATGCTTTATGATGCACACCGTGACACTGTGTTTGGCTGCTGGAGTTAATTGTGAGTCTGGAGTTAATTTAGCACTACTGCAGAGTGAACAGAACCTCTGTTACTATAACGAAGCATTTCACAAAAGTAAAGCCAACACCACCAACGTGAAGACTAAAAGGCATTTTGGTATCTCTGGCTTAAATCCGACGTTTGACCGTGAAGTGTCACAATCAGGCTGATTATTATTGGCTGTGAGGTTACTTGGGTTCCCCTCAAAGTGGACGGGTCGACAGACATTCTCAACCTCGTCGCACGCAAGGATGATGTGTTTGGTTTCGTTGAGCATTTTCTTGATGCCGCACGTACCTGCAGCCACGTCCACACGGACAGTCACGAATGAGAATTTTTCCTTGCTGATGCACAAGTTGTTGGAGAGCCGTTTCCCACCAGCCTTGGTGCAAACGGCGTTCACACGTGCTCTGTCGTTCTCATGGAAAAACGACTGCGTGGGTCTGTTACACGTTTCTATTTGCCTGATCAGCGAGTTCCACGCATTCTGGTCCCATGTGTTGGGCACCCCATGGGGTAGATGGCGCTTGAGGAAAGTGGCATGGGCACTTTTGTACTTCGCCCGCATGCAGGGCTGTGAGTTGCCTTCCAGTGAGGAGGCGAAAGATAAAATGGAGGTCAGGAGGATCAGTCTGAGGATTGCCATTATGAAAACGACCTGCAAGGGATTGAAACCTGGTTACAGGCAAGTAACAGTTATGTAGCACAGTGCTATAATATACACTGCCTATCCAAAAAAGTCACCACCTGGATTGGACAGCATGGGTGATTATGTTTCAGCTGGCAACAAGTTTTTTACCCCTAACTGATTCAGTGAGTAGCTTCTGATTTCATAAACAACCACGCCAACAGAGACATCCTCTAGTCATGGAAAAGATCTATTTAATCTGTTTCAGAGCGGTCAAATTATTGGCGTGTATCAAGCAAAGAAACATCTAAGGATATTACTGAAACTACTCAAATCGGATTAAGAACTTTCCACATTGTTAACTGTAATGCATGATTAAAGGGGAAGGACTGTGTGGAAATAACATCTTCGAGGAAGAAATGTGGTTGGCAAAAAAATATTGAATGATTGTGATAGGCCTATCATCCTAAACAGTCCACAGTCCAACTGTAAAACATTTAGGCGTTGCGTTTGATTCAGATCTCTCCCTTGTACAATACCAACATCACACTAATTAGTTTCTTTCAGTTACGTAATATTGCTAAACTTAGAAATATGCTTTCTTTTCAATGCTGAAAAACTGGTTCAGAATGTTGAGGTTGGAATACTGTAACGCTTTACTTGCTGGATTTTGCAGTACATTTTTCAATTATTCCACAATACAGCAGCTTGAGTGCTAACTAGATCATTTGGTCATATCAGTCCTGTTCTGTTGTCACTACACTGGTTACCATTGATTATAAAAATACTTCTTGTTACATATAAAGCTGTACATGGTCTGGGCCCGCATTATTTAAGTGAACTCTCTAGTCTTACAATCCAGCTCGTTTACTTCGTTGGCAAGGTGCAGGACTTCTTTTAGTTCTTAAATTAAAAAAGACACATGCAGGGGCAAAAGCTTTCTCACATTTTATGCTGTACCTTCTGGTTCTCCTCTGGTTCTACTCATACTAGCTCTGCTGCTATTGTTAATGCTACCAGAGTTCCATGCTTCACTTATCATCAGTGATTGTTAATAGACTCTGTGCTCCTAACCAATAAGTAACTGCATTTTCTCTGATGTTCTGGTACCAGCTGATGCTCTGGTACCAGTTCCAGCACCACACACTTAGATGTTGCTTCTCTTCAGCATCACTCTACTGGTTTTTTTATCAGCAGTCCAACCATGCCCCGGCCACACCAGCGTGCACTGGAACTCCCTCCATCATTTAGTTATCAGGAGACAATGTTATTAGTCTCTCCAATGAGGACAATCTTGATCTTTCACATGATTTCATATAATTATCATTTACTTAATTTTACTAATAATACAAACTTAACTATTTGAGTTAACATCCAAGCCACTGAAAGAGTAGATGTCCCTTTTTGATTCTTCACAAGGTTTCTTCCTTCAACATTTAGGGAGTTTTTCCTTTCCACTGTCGCCCTAGGCTTGCTCAATTTGGAAATTGCCTTTTAAAACAATGCTCCATTGTAAAAAGCGCTGAATACATAAATTTGACTTGACCTTGGCCAGGAGTGTCTGATGTGCAGTTTGGACTGGCTGGGCTTTGGTCTTCTTGATCTTGTATTATGCAGACTTGCCTTAGACTGAGCAGAGCTGGAGGATCATAGTCAAAGAGCCAATTTATGCGCCAACAGTTAAGACTGCATTCCTTACGACGGCTGTTCGGTAAATATAGCTGGTCCGCAATTAGCACTGCTTTACTGGGAACACGTTCAGAAAACATGCGGGATGCACAAGGAACAACCTCATTTAATACAGCAATAACATTCATATCACTGCCTAAAGACGACTGGAACGATTTTAAAAAGAGAGCGGTATAAACTTTTTACATACTGTACCAGCGCTGCAGTATGTGGACTGCTGTGTAGTTTCCGACCTTGTGTGAAAGTCTTCGCTTAGCTGAAATTCACTGCGTTTTCTAAACTTTGATTATCCTTTTATTTTCTAACGCGTGTGTCAAAATCACAAACAGCAATAAGGCGCCTTTCACTTTTCGCAGTCTTTAGTTTTCAGCAGGACATGTAATTACAACGGTAAACTACACACCCTGTAATACTGATTGGCCTTTACTTCTGTCTGTCACCCCCAGGCTGCGTCAAGCAGCGAATCAGCGCTTCTTATAGTGTGAGGAACTCGAGTGACGTCACAGTTGGCAGGAGTTACTGAAGCCACGCCCACTGATCGCTGGCAAAAAGACCTGGCAGCAGTGTTGCCAATTAGCAACCAACTTAGCTTTTTTTAAAAGCGAATAGCAACAAATGTAGAGACTTTTTTCTGGTGTTGTTGGAGACTTTTTACAAGCGCACATCGTTCTGTAATTACTGTCTCAATTTCCGTGAGCCCCTCTCCCGTACCAAAGCACTCACCACTCTCACAGTAGAGTATCTGCTATAAGAGCAGGAGATCCACACCATTCCGCTTTCGGACTACAAATGAATTGCGCATGCTCAAAGCCAAAGCTGCCGCTAATTCTACCCTGAATTTCAGAGCGAGATGTAAATGTTTCTTCAGTGTGATGTTAAAAATTAATAAGTAATTCTGCCAGTGTCTCTTTTCAGGTCACTTTGCCGGTCCCAAGCCCGGATAAAAGATGGGAGTTCCACCCCACATTAATCTTACCCTGATTAACCTTTAACCTGATTAAATTTGATATTCTAATATTTAACAATATTATAATAAAAACTGATTTATATAATGTGGGTCTGGAAACGCATTAAAATCATGTTATTTTAGCCTAACGAAGCCTATTTCAATGACAAAAAATAAATAAATAAAAACCAAAAATCAATAAAAGAATTTTCATTTGCAAGTCTAAGCATGTTTCTGTTTTTTACTAACTTTTTTTTCTCCCACAATGTTATTCCTCTCTTCTACAGCCTTATGCAATTAGACAATGGCGTCATTTAGTGTCTTCTAGGTAATCCTATAACGGCTTTTCTTACTGAGGAGTTTAGCGTTTAGGTTAATGAGAATAGGGCCACTTTCTTAAATACTGCATGGCAGGACCGGCTTGGACCTTTTGCCTTCAGAAATGCCTTTTATCTTCATTTTCGAGAAACCAGAAACCAGCTTAAGATGTGATTTGAGCTAGAGTGAGGTACTTTACCGCTCCTGTAGCTCATCTGCTTCAAAATATGACATGTGCATTTAGAGCTGCTTTCCTACATATCACAGGTAATGAGTCGATATTTGAGTTGATGTTGCCGGTTATTATCTTGAACCAGTCTGACCATTCTCATCCGACTTCTGGAATCAACACTGCTGCTCACTGGATAGTTTCTCTTTTTCAGAATATCTTCTGTAACGCTAGAGATGGCCATGCATGAAAGTCCCAGTCTCTTTGAAACACTCCGGTCACATTGTGATGCTCAGTTTGAACTTTGGCATGTCGTCTTGACCATGTCTGCATACTGAAATGCATGGAGTTGCCGTTATGTTGATTAGACATTTGCTTTAAAGCTCACTTGAACAGGTGAACATAAAGCAATAGAGTGTACAGTGAGTTTCTGAACACAGAATATGTATCACGAGATTACAAGTGATAAGAAAAAACGTTTATTAAATAGATTGTGATTAATTGCAAATAAAATAAAATAAAAAACCAAGAGAAACAAGCATTTACAGTTCAGTACTCTTGCACTCATTTCAAGTTGCTACAGGTCGTCTCGAGTTATAGACCTTTATGCCATTCAGCATGGATGAGCGAGCGTGTTTAGTGAGCAAAGCTCCAGTTGTTTGCTTTTCACCACACAGATCCCTGTTTGAAAAAATAAGCAACATTTAATAAAGACAACTAAGAAAACCACTAGGTTAAAACCAGGAAGGATAGGATCGATAATTTCTATTACTGAATATCAAAATAATTTAGATTAAATAATATATTGTATATATTGTTCCAATTAGCATCCTTTTTAACGCCATGTATTTTTTGCATTTCAACTTTTGAAGTTTCTGATTACTATATAGTACTGATTCAATAAAACAGCACATAAACAGGACATTCAACATGTAACTAGACATCATAATTTATACATTTCAGTCTTTCAACTGAATGTTTGCTAAGAAACCCTAGATCTTAATGTTATGTACCGTCTGTGCTGGGGGACTTCACTCTGTACTTCAAGACCAAAAGATCAGGATGATAAAGTAACACGTATTACAACGAATTACTACAATCAGTTTCCAGGAATTATTAAGGTTTAACGATGACAATTACAGAGTTCAGTTAATACAGCAAGCATTATAAATGATTGTGATATTAGAACCTCTCAAACATGCTAATTAGGCTACATTATTCTGGTTTAATAGTATATCACAAATTTATTTTATACAGCTGTGCAGGTTATTCTTCTGTCAGGAGTACATATACAACCCCAATTCCAATGAAGTTATGATGTTGTGTAAAACAAATAAAAACAGGACATAAATGATTTGCAAATCCTTTTCAACCCATATTCAGTTGAATACGCTACAAAGACATGATATTTAACGTTCAAAAGGATAAACTTGATTGTTTTTTGCAAATATTCACTCAATTGGAATTTGATGTCTGTAACACGTTCCAAAAAAAAGTTGGGACAGGGGCAACAAAAGACTGGGAAAGTTGAGGAATGCTCAAAAAACATCTGTTTTGACCATTATTCCACGTGTCGTGATTGGGTAAAAAGGGAGCGTCACTGAAAGGCTCAGTCGTTCACAAGCAAGGATGGGGTGAGGTTCACCACTTAGTGGACAAATGAGCAAATAGTCCAACAGTTTAAGAACAACGTTTCTCATCATGCAATTGCAAGGAATTTTCAAAGAAATAAAATTCAGAGAATCTATAGAAATCACTGCAAGTTAGTGGCAAGGCCGAAAACCAACATTGAATGCATTTGACCTTCGATCCCTCAAACGGCACTACATTAAAAACTGACATCATACTGTAATGGATTGCTTTTGGAAATCATGGGCGTCGTGTCCTCCGGGCCAAAGAGGAAAAGGACATGATATGGGGGTGTGTTAGTGCCCACGTCATGGGTAACTTGGCTAAATCCGTCTAGGCATGATTGATGCTGGTACTTGCATGTTTTGGAGCAACATATGCTGCCATCCAAGCAACGTCTTTTTCAGGGACGTCCCTGTTTATCTCAGTAAGACAATGCCAATACACATTCTGTACATGTTACAGAATGTGGCGTCTCCCACTGAAAATTTGTGGTGCGGTATGAAGTGCAAAATACGACAACGGAGACCCTGGACTGTTGAGCAGCTGAAGTTGGTGTACATCAAACAAAAATGAATTCTACCTAGAAAGCTTCAACAATTAGTGTCCTCAGTTCCCAAACACTTATTGTGCTTAGAGTGTTGTTAAAAGGAAAGGTGATGTAACACAGTGCTAAACATACCCCTGTCATACCCCCAAATATAAAAATAAACAATGATATTGACCTGTTTGAACATTAAAACTCTTGCCTTTTCAGTTGGGTTGAAAAGGATTTGAAAATGATCATATGCTGTTTTTATTTATGTTTTACACAACGTCCCAGCTTCATTGTAATTTGGGTACAGCCATGTTTTCAGTGTAGTAGTTCTTCACAGTGAGTGCTTTTTATATTATGCATGATGAAACTAAGCACCAGAGGAAGAACTCAGAACACATTTAAAGCGGTATCACCTCACTGAATGTCTAATAAAGCTGAAGCGAACTCTTGAGAGTGCAGAGCCAGACGCATGTTTGATCACACTGATCAAAGAAGAATAACGCACATATGCGGCTCTACCTAGTTCCCCAAAAAACAATGCTACTCACTGTATATAGGGCTCGATGTCCTCCTGTGTCCATTTCTCCCTCATGGTGAAAAGTGTGTTAAAGCGCTCGAGTGTGTCCTCAGGCAGGTCTTCCACTCGCAGCAACGAGATCGTCTCTGGCCTTGAGCTTCGGTCCACCAGAGCTAAACCCTGAGTAGCACAAACATAACCCATACTGCAATAGGTCCTCTTTCTGATTTTCTTTCCAATTATGTTTGTGTATTCTCTTACACTGAGCTGGTCCAGTCTGGTGTTCATGCCCTCAGCCACACTCTGTTGCCAGACCTCCTGAAACTCAGACAGGTTGAACTTAAAGGCATTCTGCAGCAGCATCTGAGCGGTCGCCCTGCACACTTTATCTTGATCCAGTGCATACATCACTTCACCATCTGAATGACGAGAGGAAGGAATAACAGGAATGCTCACAGGAGCACCACCAGGGTTGAAGATGGGACAAAATGAAGTTGAGTAAGTCAGTAAAACAAGGCGTCGTTACCGATACTGACCTTCTGTAGTATACCGCCTGCCATAACAGTCAAGACAGTGTTGTATCATTGCTCTGTGGAATGTACACAAGGGTTAGTGCAAACGCTGTAACATAACCCAGCAGTAAGGCTAGGAATCATGACATCATGTTAATGTCACGATTTATCATGAACCTGGCAATGACACGAGTCATTTTTATAATATCTTAACATAAATGGCTGCTAAAATGTACTATTTTATCAGTTCCTTTTTTCATTAAACATTTCAAAATACCCTCTAAGGACAAAAGTACTGGGACACACTTCATAATCATTGAGTTCACGCGTTTCATTTAGCCCCGTTGTATAAATCCAAGCACCTAGACATGCAGTCTTCCTTTCCAAACTTTTGTGAAAGATGGGTTGAGAGCTCACGGAAATTGAGTGTGGGATTGAAATAGAAAGTTACGTACATAATCTATACCCGAACTCTACTCGATTGTGCCCTTCTTTGTGCATGCACATCTCTACTAAATACTGTACAAAAAAAATACTGTGAAAACATTTTAAATGGCCTACTCAAAAAAACCTGGCTTGTTATATCAGGGGACGTCTGCATTTGATTTCGTTTCATCAGTCAAAACACTTGCATATGGACAGTAATGTTTCCATTATCTAACAAACGCAGATGTTTGCCGTCTCATATGTGGCCCTACATTTTCTGATCATGCCTATGTGACGGATTAGGGGCACATGTTGCAGCAACAGGGAATGATTGCCCAACCAGTCTCCATTTCCTCAGACAGCCACTGCATGTGGCACCTGACACAGGTAGAAAGCAACCCCATGACAAGAGTCTAAGGGCATACTCATACTAGGCAATCCGTACCGTGCTCAGGTGAAACTGACCCCAAATCATTTCAGATCACTGAACCACGCTTCCTTCAAATGCTTGAAAGGTTCAAGCACGATTCACAAATGGCATAGTGTGATCACACACGCTGCCTCTGTAATAATCTTCTTATATGTGCAGAATGAAAAGTCGAAAAGTTATTCTAAGGCTTATGAGAGGACTGTGTGTTAACGCTGCCAAAACAAAACCATAAACAGGGTCACTTGTGCTCTAGAATAGTTTAGGGCAACTGGGTTTAGTGTTGGTACGCCCCAAGACTGCTGTCCCTCCTCATGCATTACGCTATAACCCTATAGTAAAACATTTCCTCACACATATTTGTTTAATTAATATATTCCCAACAGGAGCAAAGTTGCGTCTATACCAGTCTGACACATTCACGTGGGCCAAGTTAGTGCAACCAGTTAAACTAATGCATGTCTTTGGAATGCTGGTGGAAGGTGCAGCTCACGAATATAACTGTACAATACACCCTGTCAGTCAGTGGAACACTTACTGGGGCTCCAGCGGTCCGAGCTCCTCCAGACATGTGCTGAGCGGTACTCTGCTAAACGACCAGGACTCCGAGTCCACCAGCTGAGTCACGTGACCCAGGAGTTTCAGCTCGTAATCAAAATCTAGAATTTGCCAATATCCTGGAGGAGAGCATAGAAGCATAAACCCACTGTTCACAGTCGCTGCTCGGAGTGAAAGGACAACAAATATATTGATGAGAACTGGTACAGGTACAACCACAAAAAAGGTTTCTTAAACCAGTGTTTGCAGCTTTCGTGATTTCCAACACCCTCAGCAATACGGCAATCAACTTACCATCAATTTGACATGCGTGGATGTTTTGAAGGTAGGCCTTTATTTCCTCTTTGCTTGATTGGATTCTTTCAAGCAGGTCCTCCAAAGTATACTGAAAAATCAGCACTATTAAAGTCTGCACTTACAACATGTTTCCTAAAGACATGTTTTCTCTGGGACTCAGAAATTAAAACAATCTCTTCGCTTACACTTAGTTCTTGGTATCTGATCGTTTCTGTATTTAAACACATGCATTTACATTTAATTGGCAATAGCATCTCTAGTCAGCCAGACTGAAATCCGATTGCTGTATCACGTCTGATACGCCAATCAGTTTATAAAACTGTACAACAGAAAATTACAAAAGACATTGCCTGGTGTGTGAGTCAGGATTTCTGCTGTGACAATCAGGTAGTAATGAAAGCATGGATCTGTAAGGCCATCAACAAGATTGACAG
Organism: Parotocinclus haroldoi; assembly: GCA_034779995.1. Lineage (NCBI taxonomy): Eukaryota > Metazoa > Chordata > Actinopteri > Siluriformes > Loricariidae > Parotocinclus > Parotocinclus haroldoi. The sequence goes on from JAUZST010014104.1 coordinate 10,615, forward strand.
AGTTGTTCTTTGCCATGGTCACTATGGGCTTGCTGTGTATATACACACAAGGTAATGGATTCTGGACCAGAAGGTCCAGGGTTCAAATCCCACCTCTGCCAAGCTGCCACAGTTGGGTCCTTGAGCAAGACC
>JAUZST010014105.1:0-10744 GCA_034779995.1 Parotocinclus haroldoi
ACATTCACCCTTGGACAATTCAGAGATGGGAATTGATCTAACGGCTTTATAGAATGTGGGAGAAAAATGTATTATTATTAATATTAATAATAATAATTATAATAATTATGTTTTATTTATATAGCGCCTTTCTAGTACACAAGGACACTTTACAACCCGTTTTCAATGTCTAGAGGAAATCCAGACAGACATATAGAGAACATGTAAACTCGACACGTGGCAGCCATAACTTTAAACCATATTGATGGAGCTGTAAGGCAACAGCACTAATCATTACATCACTGTGGACCATGTGTTTTGCCAAGGACTGGCATACGGTCAAGATTGGTGCCCACCTTGCACCATGTTCTGCTAGTTGGGCCCCGGTTCCCTGTGACCCTGAGTACAACTGGCAAGTGGTTCCCATCTTGTGCCCTGTGCTGCCACTTAAGCCTCAGCTAAGTGAGTACGACTGGTGGCTGGCACCCTCTTAAGAGTTGATTCCTTCCTTGAGCCCTGTGCTGCTTGTTAGGCTGTGGTGTCCCACGAACCTGCATTGAATTAAGTGAGCAAAAAAATGAATTCTAACTGACAATACCTGTTGTAGTCGAATTTACTGTGACAGCCACAAGAACAACCTTCACTTTTCTAAAATGCTGAACTCTACCACACACTGTGAGCATCACAAGGAAGTGACCCGCTGTCCCTTGTTTTTCCAAGGAGCTGACATGGATCAGTCACTGTCAGTTTGCGTGAATAGGCATTTCCTTTGTGCAGCCCCTTTGACAATTCTGTGCCTAGTGTTCCTGTAATTTTAAAACACAGAGGTTTGTTTGAGAGCACTGCAGTAACCTACATCTGCTGTTGACGTTGTGAACCTCAAAGGAGAAAGGAAATCAGGAGAGGACAAAAGAAAGAGAGATGATGGAGAGAGTGTAAATGTGAGAACAGAAGGGAGAGGGTGGAGGGAAAGCAGTGTGGGAGCGTTGACAAAGGCGAATAATGAAGATACAGCCAGCGCATCCTAGAAAGCCTGTAATGTGGGTTAGAGAGAGCCTTCCACTGGTGCTTCTGAGGGCGACAAGGTGCACGTTGATGGATGAGCTTTGTATATGAGCGTGCTTCTGAGATGGAGGTCACTGACAGTGCATCAAGTTATATACAGGGCTCTGCACCTTCCTCAACAGGAACACTTTAGTGACACATCTTGTATTTAGAGACACAATCAAAATAGAGGTGCTTGCTCAGCAATGTTCAGTAGAACTTCCTGTGCCGTAATAGGACAGCAAGCCAGGCAATTAGGTCACAGGGAATCTGCTAAATAGACAAGTATATGTAAAGTTAACTCTGCCCCTGTTCCATTTTTCATTTTTCACATTTGCATGACACCATTTTTAGCAAATGCAAAAAATGCTTCTTCTGACACAGGGCCCATGTAATAAAAAAGCCTCTCTACGAGCCGAGAGAGCAGAGCAAATTTTCTTGTGATATTGCAAGAACACGTTTTTTTTTTAAATCAGAGATTTATTAGTGTAATAGAGTCCAGCATATCCCATGCTAGTACAGAAATAAAATTAAATATAATAAAATAATAATAATAAATAAAATACTCAATGCTGCAATCTTCCAACCACGATGCACAAAATCCAGTCCAATAATTCACCAAACTGAAATGCCAATAGCCAAAGAAAAAAAAGAACTAGGGTGCATAGGCATATTATGTATATCGTATATTACGAGTACTGTACTGTACTGTATTATTATATTAGGTACTTCAGTAACAGTCAAGGTGCGCTTTTAGACTCTCGACGCCGGTGTCCTGATGAAAAGATGTGCCGAAACTGCGTTCACCTCAATGGCTATAAGGTTTCGCTTTATTTTCACTTATTTCATGTATTTCTATTTCACTTTGTTAATGATATTATTATATTACATACATTTGTCTAAATCATGGATTCATTCTATTTACTTTACTTCTTATAGGCAAATTTGAATTTAACTTTCAAAGTAATTAAAGTTTGCATGGCTTTCTGAAACCAATTAAGTTTGAATTCTAAGGTTCCGCTGTATAAATAAGAACAAGCATCATTTAGTCATTTTGCAATTGATTTGTGATGAGAAATGTTTGAACCAGTAAGAAAATACACTAAAATACACTGTTAAAAATGAGGGTATATTTCAAAATGAATTTGAAGCGATTTTAAAAAAGAAGATGTTGATTTAATTTCACTAAACAAGATTATCAGAAAACAAATGAAAAGTCAAAGAAAGTTGTACGATTGCACAAATGAGATGCATGAAACATGATGAAACTCAGTTATGGTGATTGAGTAGCAAAGTGACATATTTATGGAGGTGAAATTGAAACTGTGTGTGAAACTGAACAAGAGTGACCCACACTGACTGTTCAGTAGAGTGTATGGTCACCCAAAACGCACTGACAGTGACGGGGCATGGACAGGATCATACTGTCCAGCAGTTCTTGTGGGATCGTCTTCATATTCATGTTGAAATATCCCCTTGTTTTAATGAGCAGTGTAAATGGCCTAGGTTTAATCATATCACCTATATGTAATTTACTGTCAAGCTAGGACCCAAAACTCCACTGTGGGCTCTCAAAATCAAAAGACATTGATTTGAATGTTGATCAAACAATGATTTCTTGATAAAAAAAAAGTTTTTTTCTTTGCTTATTCTGAGACATTTCGGAAGATTTTTGATTTGTCTTCATTATATGGTCATTATTTATCATTCATAGGTGTGGATTATGTAATACAATTATGGATCTAATTGTATGCTAATTATAAGGGAACGTGCTTGCCAATTTGTAAATGATTGTCAAATATTCACATTCTTCTAACAAATCTGATGTTTATGTGGCTTTTGTGAAGCTCGCTCGATGGTCAGTATTACGTTTAAGTTATTTGCAGTTTGATCATCTTTGTAAGGTTTTAGGAATGAGGCCTTGTCTGAGCTTATAGGTAGATCTAAGGCAGATTTGAATTTGGACTATTAAGCCTTCAGACTGTAGACATCGCCTTTGACTAGCATGCATAATCATTTTATTTTATATGGCCTCAAAGCTGTCTGAGATACGCTATATAGACAAAGGTTTGTGAAAACTCTAATTATTAAGCAACACTTGTTGCACATAACGTATCAGTTTTGAATTATTCATACACAAACAGTGGCAGGAAAGTGGGTGTACTGATACCTCATATCATTTAGGCTTCCACTTCCAACAAGTCTCTTCATCACTTTCTGCCCTCCTATCCTTAAACAAAATTCATAATGAACTGGTTTTAATTTAGAATGTTGCCTCTTGCACAGAACCTTGACCTCTACTCCATCAAGCGCCTTGAAAATGCACTGCAATGCTAAAAGTGTGCCAGGGTTTATTGTTGAACATCAGAAGCTGACGACAGTATGTACAGCATCTGCCTGGAATGAGGCTGGAATCTGACTCTCTCTGGAACTCTCACCCCAACTGGGAAATATAGTTAGAGGTAGACATGGAAGACATGGCAAAAATATCACATTGTCGTGTTACCACACCATGTGTTTCAGTATACCTGCACAGCTGGTAGTGCACATTTTCAGAGAAACAAGTATACTCATATGAGGTTGCTGGCTGTGTAAAATTTGGCTTGATTTCCTTCCAGGTACTTTTAGACTCCAGCAGTCATCAGATCCCGCATGGTATATAGATCCAGACTCTCAAAATGCCTCTAGCAGCACTGGCTACTGTAATTTGTTTTTAAAATGAGTATGTTTAATGTCTTGCAATTGACTGCTACGCTCTCTAGGGCATTTCCTAGCAGTTTTTCTGGGATACATAAATTTAGATTTTCAGCGTATTCTGTATTCTTCATCAGATTTTGGACTGGGATCGTGCACAGTATTTCTTACAATCTTGTGCCCTGTGTTTCTGGGATAGGTTCCATATTCACAGAAAACTGGATAGTGTAAATACTTAAGATGAGTTGAGGTTGGTGGTGCCTTTTGCATTCTTCTTAGTAGGTATTACCTTATGCAAGCTCAAATAGCCAAGAGCCCAAGAAACCTGTTTGGGTTTGATACCAGTCATAATGGAGTGAAACAATAAGATGGAATTGATTTTTAATAATTGTTTAAGTACGGTCTTAGTCTTTGCTTAAGCACTGATTGGAAAGATGAGTCTTTGGTTGTTGTTTAAAGACAGTGAAAGACTTAAAAGTAAAAGTCAATGTTTATTCCTCTGTCTTGTTGCTAGTTTGGTGAGCAGTCTGGAGAGGTGGGCCCAGTTGAGCCAATATCGAAGTCCACTCATAGACCTTGTTTTTTTAAAAGTCACAATCAGCATCAGTGACCATTTTACTGACACAGACGGGGTTACGTCTACACACAGATTATCTCAAGACTAGGCGTGTATATAAACAAGCAAGTCAATGTCAAAATAATGTAAGCATGTCTTAATGAAATTTTAAAGGAAACTGGAGTAACAGGAGTAAATCCACACAGACACAGGGAGGACATACAGACTCCACGCAGACCCAGGCTGCTCCACCCTGGGATTGCACCCAGGACCTTTTTGCTGGGTGGCCTGCCAAGCCACCATGCCACTCGCCATAAACCTTAATCACAATAGATGTGAACACAGAGATAAAAGTAGCCACTATGGTAAAAGTGTTGTCATGATGTTAATGTACTTATATTATACTGTCATATAACAAAACCCTGATTGTGGGATAGCTTGGCACTGGTTAGAAAACCATCACTCACCATTGCTGCAAAACAGTCACCTATGGATTTTCCACCAATGTCAACGTCACCCTGTCATGTATTGCAATGATGAATCACCCCATTAATGGCATACTCATCAGTTAACTTGGCAGTGTCTATAAATCACAGGGGATTGATTTAACATTATTAAACATCCTTATGACTTTGTCATCTCTAAGGTCCTCTTTTTTTCAAAAATGCAGCGAGAAAGCAAATGCCTTATCAACCAAACCTTATCAACCAAATGCCATTCAGAGCGTACAATGAAATAAATGCAAAAGCCCACTTCCGCTCTCCAAAAATCATAATTACTATTGTATTATATTATTGTGTATGAAGAACAATCAACAAATAAACACTTACATTTAATAGAAGCACTCACTATAAGACCTCCATACTCAAATCCAACAGTCGTCAGATCCCAAACAGAATCTGGATTAATTGCTAAAGACGAAATGGTTCCAGTCTTTAAAGCCCAGGTTTCTCTTTCGTGACTCCACTGCAAATGAAAGATGACATTGGCTGGCTGTCAATAACATTACACATTATGGGTGCCATGACCATAAATTTCCTTTTGCTAAGTGCCTGGAAATAGTCTGTGCAAAGACAGGGGTGTGGGTGTGGGTGTGAGGGTGCCACCTAATTCTGGATGGTGGACAAGAAAACAGTGTTAGCTGCCGGTGCTTGTTGGTAAAGCAAACAATCATCTCTATTGGTGGTCGCTTTGGCCCGCCTAAAGCAGTCTAGCTATCAACACCAACAGGTAAACTAGCCAAAAGTATCATTTGAGAAACTTTTTATAGGGCTGCAGGGTTAGCACTCTTGCACCAACCTGTAATCATTTCTCAGGAGGATAAGATGGTAGGGGGATCATCCAATGGTGCTGCAGCAGAGAAAATCACTAGTCCAGCCTTTCAGGAAGTCCCTCTGACCAGTGTAAGCAGGGTTAAAATGTAAAAAATAAAGTATATTACTATGTATTTAAGTATTATAAAATTAAGTATATTATGGAAATTAAAGAATAAGGTGCATTAACAATTGAGAACTAGATTAATTATCTGGAGTTAACATTGGCATATCATTTGGTGGTAGAAGCAAACGAAAACCTTTCCACAATTGTTAATTAAACAATTCATTAAAAACTTAAATAGAACCTTCACTGAGGTAGCTCAGCCCCTGTATCATGCTTTATGATTCTAGACACAACACCAGGTGTGTTTAGGTATTCCATGCAAATGTTGACCCCCAGCTTTAGAAACAGGTGGTTAATTTAGTGGTGGTGTCAGAATTTAAGACCATCTCCCACTGGGACTGAACGTCCCATCTGTGCACTCATTACCTAATCCTGTGTGAGGAAATTGAGTGGAGAGGCATGGAGCGTGACCTTTGACTCTAATGGGGAGCTGTGAGTGTTGAGCTGAGTAACGGCCTATTTTGCTTGCATGAATCATCTTGGGTTATATGCCTTCCTATTTATAAGTGCTTAATACCTATTCATTATGATCAGTGTGTTTCCTCTCAGCTTATGGCCTGCTTGTTGCTTCTGCATATTGATTTTTCATTTTTTCCGTGCCTCTGTGACTAAGTTTTGAAGGGTTAGAGGGTTAGCATGATTTTTCGGCTGCTGATACAGGGCTCAAAAGCCACTAATGTCAGAGAAGATTTTAGACTGCCTTTGTATGCTGTGATCATAGAAATGTCAGCAGGCAGATATGTAAATGATAACAAATTAAAAGTGCTTTCCCCACTGTCTATAAAAGGCTTTCAGGGGATACCTTTGGGTAGTATACCTCTTGGTAAGAGATTGTTTATTGCAAGACATGTCTTTATGATGCTCATGGCGTTTTGGCACCAACTAGGCCGTTCCGACCTAGGTGTTATGAGATGTTGGGAGCAGTGCTTCCATGGGGGCATGCGTTCAGAACAAGCAGGCTCGAGATGGCCCAGAGACCACCAGTAGAAAGGATTGTTTGAATTGACGACAAAAACAAGCTGCTTCCACCGTTTTGTTGTCCACCATTCAGACACAGGTAGCATTTTCACTACATACTGCAGTCTCTGCACAGGTTATTGAAAGGTTAGCATGTGGGTGATTTTATCCAATGGAATAATGTGGATGATATCAAGGTGAAATAGATTGGCAGAGGTCCACCAAGGAGCCATTTTTGGTCATTAGCAGAAGGAAATTTGTTGTCACAGTGCCCAGTGCGTGCACTGCCATTGGCAGCCGGCCAACATCAATTTTGTTTGCAGTTGTGTTATGAACAAGAAATCTGATTTGCTATGGACTGGGACCATACTTTTTTTTAGCAACAAAACCAGGTCCTTTTTGGAATATGATGATGATCAGGATTAAGTATAGAAATCTCATGGTAAGAGCTTCAATCCTGCTTCTACTTTGAAGCAACATACTCTCCTAAATGCTGTTGAGATGGGTGAAGATGTATTTACATTTTACATTTATGTTATATAGCAGACGCCCGTATCCAGAGCAACTTACTATTAATACAGTCTTACAATCCAAGCAATTGTGGGTTAAGGGCCTTACTCAGTGAGGCCTGTGGCACTGTGGCAGACGTGCGATTTCAACCCTGGACCTTCTGCTCCATAGTAAAGTACCTTAGCCACTAGGCCCTACATAGTCACCTTTTTGTGAGTTATTTTCTTGTAAATGAGTGTACATAGTTTCAAAAGAAACATGATTAAAACAGATCAAGATGAAGGGTACAGGTAAAATTAATAAAACTGGATAGTAAAATGAATGACAGGACAGGAGTAAACTGAGGTTTAGAAAATCCAGTAGTGAATTTCAGCTTGACAGGGCATGATATCTTGTCTTGTAGTCTTGTAGTCTTGTAGTTACTGTTATCCACAGAAATCATGGACGAGATATAAGCTGGCACATGGCCGAAGAGCGATTTATAAAGCAAAAATTAGCCAGTTAATTTCCATTTGAGCTGCTATCGAGGACCAACCAGTCTGAAGTGGTGAGTGCTGTAAGGGTTGCCAGTGATCAGTCATAGAGCAAGGTGATGACATGACAGAGGCTTGACTCATACTTGAGTCCCTAATTCATTGACTCAAGATTCGATTTGGACTCTCACAGGGATCACGTAACATCGGCGTTTCAGTTAAAAGCTGATATATTGCTGCAAAGCTAGCCATTTTTTAAAAGTGCATTTATACTGTACAATTTCAGTTGGCTTAAACGATTATTCCAAGTCACACTAGTAAAGATGATTCTCATAAAGGCTTATGTAAATATTCGGACTGACTTTGAAATATGATCTCCATGTCTGATTCCATAATGAAGATATTATAATGATAGACCGGTGAATAAAGAAAATGACTATGTGGTGTTTTCATCACAAAGCGGCAAGCATTAAATAGTTTCATGCTGTCAGGGTGATAATTTAACTTGATTTATCTAAACATTGTTTTCCGGTTAGTTAGCTAGAAACTGTAATTCATATGCCATTCCTTTCAGTGACAACTCCCTCTTTGCCCTGTCATGATAAAACTCTGCTGAAAAAAATGATCTCCAATGCCATAATTCCACAAACTGCCCGTCCTTTAAATCTCACGTTTCATTTGTTTGACACCATTTTAATTACCACATACAGTATGAAGCTGTACCTCAGGTGTCATACAAATACATGCTGTGCCATTTAATGTTTACAGTATGATCTGCGAAGCAGGATGTTAAGCGAAATGGACGCTGACCGAACATTTCCATAGTCACATACCCATCAGATACTTCGTGCATAGTGCTTTATTTTAAACAATAATATTATGTAAACATAATATGAAAACATTTAGCACAGTACTGTATAATACAGCAATTCCTATCTTTATATCTTTTATATAGCTTGAAATACTTACTGTCAGCACGGTGGCTCGGTGGGTAGCACTGCTGCCTCACAGCAAGAAGGTTCTGGGTTCAGTCCCTATTTTGGAGTCTGCATGTTCTCCCCGTGTCTGCGTGGGTTTACTCCAGGTACTTTGGATTCCTCCCACAGTCCAATAGCCATGTATGTTAGGTTAAGTGGTGTCTCTAAAGTGGCCCTTAGTGTGTGACTGTCTGTGTGTGCCCTGCGATGGATTGGCAGCCCGTCTAGGGTTGTTCCTGCCCTTGCACCCAGAGTTGCCGGGTGTGCACCGGCTGGCCCCGTGTGGATTACGCGGAAGATAATGATTAAATGAATAAATAAAACACTTGCATGCAATTCTCTTTTCTTTCACCTGGTGTTACAAGGATTCAATCATGCTAGTTTTCTATAATTCACACATGAATAAGTAGAATTCCTAAGACCTCAGGGCTTAATGTTTCCAAGTTCACACACACTACACCATTGCTCCGATCTCTCCACTGGCTCCCTGTAGCTACTCGTATCAGATTTAAGACATTGATGCTTGCTTACAAAGCTAAAATGGGCCTGCTCCTACCTTTTTTTGTTAAAGTTTGATCCCACTCTACCTGTCTTTCAGTTTCCCTCAAGTTTCCAAACATTGTCCCTCTCTCTCTCCTTATTTCTTTATTATTCTCTGTCACGTGTGTTCCATCACAGATCTTCACTTAGCTCTTCCTCGGCTGTCTCATCACAAATCTCACCTTATCTCTACCTGGACCAGTTGCCATGTCTCATCACATACCTTGCCTCACCTCTTAATGGATTCCCTGCATCCCACTGATTTGGCGTATAAATAAAGCACCAGTGTTATTCCTTTAACCTGAGTTTGTGAGGCAGTGTTTGTGTCCCAGTGCTGTAACTCAGGTGGTTTACATACCATTTTATACAATGAACCTTCTACAATTCCACATCAAGCTGGTTCCAACTTTATTAAATAGGAGTTGACAAGATCTCAGACAAAGATCCCAACTTATTGCTGGCCATGTCACTGAGTGGATCTGAGTGGATCTTTCCTATTTGCTCTATGGCAAGATGCATCATCATCTTGCAAAATGACTTCTTCTTCACCAAACCTATTTTCTACTGATGGTCTGAGAAAAGTGTTCAGAACTTCAATACCCTCTGCATTGACTGCTGAGGTAATGATTGCCATCTACATGATCCTTTACCTGACATGCAATCCCAGATCATAAATAAATGGGGAAATTTTATTAGAATTTTTTTCTTCTTTATATATTTAGTGATTTTTATATATTTCCAAGTCCTCAAGTCCTTGGAAGGTACAGATTCGTGTTATGATGTTAAGATCTTCATGCTATTTTTTCATTTGGTTTATTTATTTTTTTGCAGTGTATTTTCTATTTATAGGCAAAACTCTTTGGTGTCTTACTTAGTCTTGCTCTATTCATTTTGTAACAATTTTTTATACAGATTTAGACAAAGATTTATGAACAGATAGATGGAGCTTAACACAAACAGCAAACCCGAACTTGGGAAGGACATGAGTTATGGTTTCCAAAAATAGGCCAGGTCACTCGCCGCTGCCATTCCTCTGAATAATGTATGAGTCCAGCATGTTCTTCATCATGTTTGTAAAAATTCACTTTCTGTTTCCTATGCTTTCTATTTCATTTTGGGTGGTCGCTCTGCCAAGCTGTTTCATCTTAATATCATACACATTATTCCCATTGGATAATACTCGTCTTTCCTTCCACATTTCAAAGGCATGCTTTAGGTTAGTTGGTGTAGAATTTCCCAAACGTGTATGTGAATGTGAGTGAGTGTGCATGTGCCTGTTCAATGGACTGACACCCTGCTTATTATTGCTTTCCACTTTGTGGCCTGTGATGCCGGTTAAAAGCATCATAGGGATCAATTGAAAGCAATGATTATGATGATGGTGAACATTTACAGTTCACTTTCGTATCTGCTTAATTCTAAAGAGGGTCACAGGTGAACATAGGCATCCAGCGGCATAGAGTGCAAGGCAAAAACAACCCCAGACAGGGTGTTAATCATTCATACACACACACACACACACACACACACACACACACACACACACACACACACACACACACACACACACACAC